>CASHTH010003352.1:0-28704 GCA_030341885.1 Geodia barretti
CTGGCCGCGACTGGAAGCGCCGTCGCTCGACGGGCGGCTGCCGTTCATGGAGGTCAAGGTGTTCTACGTGCTCTCCGACCTCACCGAGTCCAACTCCGGCAACCTGTGGCTGATGCCGGGCAGCCACCGGCGCCGCCCACAGGAGCTCCGCGACCTGGACAACCAGGTGGATCCCGACGACGCCGTGGAGCTCCGGCTGCCGCCGGGGTCCGCCGTGCTGTGGCGCACCGCCACGTGGCACTGCGTGGGACCGAACCTGTCCGACAAGACCCGGAAGGTCATGCACGTCGGCTACCATTACCGGTGGCTCCGCCCGACCGACTACGTACGCCAGGACCCCGAGCTGGTCGCCCGCAGCTCGCCGATCCGACGCCAGCTGCTCGGCGAGCTGGCCACCGGCAGCGACCCGCTGGGCGACGATCCCCATTCCACCCCGCGTCCGCATATTGGATCCCGGCGAGTGCCAGTTGGGACGACGTCCCGCTGAAAGCGTGGTCCGAACAGCGGATACCGGCATGACCACATAGCCGGAATCGGAACTCGATCCGATCCGCCTCGTCGCTCAGCGCGATCACGCCGCCTACCCGTCTGCAGAGGAACGAGAACACCAAGTCGTCGGCCTCGGGCTTGCTGTAGACCCCGGCCAGTCCGGAAACCTCGACCTCCAGCCCGGTCTCCTCCTTGACCTCTCGTATCACGCCGTCCCGCGGCGCCTCGCCGTGCTCCAGAGCCCCGCCGGGCAGGTTCCAGAGGTCATGGTCGCGGCGGTGACACAGCAGCACCCGGCGATCGTCGTCAGTGATATCGCAATACCCAATGTGTACTGGCTTCATCGACTGGTTCCGTTGCCAACCGACGTAAGGCGCGGTAACTAACTTGCCGGACTGTGATGACTGCGTGCCTAGGACACGCACGCTTCGCGCCGGACTGCGCCGCGCGACCCCGTAACACACCGACTCGCAACTGCGTGGACATCGTCCCGACCGGCCGTCCCTGCCCGATGAGACTGGCGGAAACAGCCTATGCGCAGGAATGGTTGCGCGTAGATTGAAGTTGCGCGCTCAGCCACTATAGTTGCGCGTAGAGACTTTCGCGCAATTTCAGAGGGGACCACATGGCACGGCATGTGCGGGAAGAGCATCTTCTGGCAATCGAAGAGGTCTTGCGAGAACACCCGGAGGGCAGGACCGCATCGCAGATCGACGCCGCCCTGACCACTGCGCCGCCGCGGCGGACCCTGCAATACCGCCTGAAGTCCCTCGTCGACAGCAAGCGGGACTCAGCCTGATCGGCACTAGCCGCTGGGCGCGCTAACCGCCTGCACACCGATCTCGCTGCGGCCATTGGTCGCGGGTGGCGTCAGTGCGCGGCTTGACATCCTGCCGCCGCTGTCGAGGCTTGGTGTCAGAGTATGTGTCCGGCAGCCGCTGGCGGGGCGCCGCCCGGTCGGCTATGACCGAACGTTCCTCGACTCGTACTGGCCCAACGAGACCTTCTATCTCTCGCAGCGGAACGAGAGCACCTCCGGGAGTGGGCCGGCCGGTGGTCGCCGACCAACCCGCCGGCACCTACGCCAGACAGATCCTGAACAGGCTGCTGATTGATCTGTCCTGGAACTCGAGCCGCCTCGAGGGCAACACCTATTCGCTGCTCGATACCACGCGCCTGCTCGAACTTGGCGAAGAAGCGGAAGGAAAGCAACGACTCGAAGCGCAGATGATCCTCAACCACAAGGAAGCGATCGAGTTTTTTCTGGTAGACGAGGCAGGGAGGATCGCTTCGAATCGCGCATACCATCCTCAGTCTCCACGCACTGCTGGCGGACAACCTGCTTGCCGATTCGCGTGCGGCGGGGCGGCTCCGCCATATCGCCGTCGGTATCGACGGCTCGGTCTTTCATCCGCTGGAGACGCCGGCCCTGATCGAAGAATGCTTCGATCAGATTCTTGCCACCGCCGCCGCGATCAGTGATCCGTTCGAGCAGGCCTTCTTTGTGATGGTGCAGACTTCCTATCTGCAGCCGTTCGATGATGTGACAAGCGGGTATCGCGGCTCGCTGCCAACATTCCACTGATCAAGGCAAACCTGGTGCCGCTGTCCTTCGAGGACGTACCGCGGGAACTGTATACCGAAGCGATACTCGGCGTGTACGAGATGAAGCGCATCGAATTGCTGCGCGACGTGTTCATCTGGGCCTATGGGCGATCCGCCGCCCGCTACGCCGCGGTGAGGCAGTCCCTCGGCGAGCCCGATCCGTTTCGGTTGCAGCACCGCTCGGCGCTGCGCGAGGTGGTCGGTGCGGTCATTCGCGAGCGCATGAACAAGAAGCGAGCCACCGCCCACGTCGCCGCGTGGACCCAGGAGCACATCGATCAGCCGCAACGCGAGCGGTTTCAGGAAGTCGCCGAGAGAGAATTGCTGAGTCTGCACGAGGGCAATTTCGCGCGCTACCGGGTCAGGCCGTCCGAGTTCGAGGCGTGGCAGGAAGTCTGGACCAGACCATGAGCCGCGCGCCCAACATTCTGTTCATCATGAGCGACGACCACGCGTCGCATGCCATGAGCTGCTACGGCAGCCGCATCAACCGCACGCCGCACCTCGACCGCATCGCCGCCGGCGGATGCGGTTCGACAACTGCTTCTGCACCAACTCGATCTGCACGCCGAGCCGGCCGCGATCCTGACCGGCACCTACAACCATGTGAACGGCGTCACCACGCTGGCCACCATGATGGACAACCGCCTGCAGACCTTCCCGAAGCTGCTGCAGGCCGCCGGCTACCAGACCGCGCACGTCGGCAAGTGGCACCTGGGCCAGGGACCGGCGCACTGGCCGACCGGCGTCGACTACTGGACCGTGTTCCCCGGCCAGGGGCGCTACTACGACCCCGAGATGGTGGAGATGACCCAACCCAGGGTGATCCCGGCTACGCCACCGACATCGTGACCGACCACTCGCTGCGCTGGCTCCGGCAACGCGACCGGTCGCGCCGTCCTGCTGATGTGCCACCACAAGGCGCCGCACCGGCCGTGGGACCCGCATCCCCGGCACGCGCACCGCTACGCGGACGAGGAGATCCCCTATCCGGAGACCTTCGACGACGACTATGCGCACCGGGCCCGCCGCCGCTGCCGCAGAGATGCGGATCGAGCGCGATTTCGTGCCGGGGACGTGAAGGTCGCGCCCCCCGATCCCGACCATCCCGACCGCCGCCTCGGCGCCGGCGCCGCGCCGCTCACGCCCGTCGGCGGCGCGCCGGTGGATTTTGCAGCGCCCCACGAGCGCAAGCGCTGGCTCTACCAGCGCTATATCAAGGACTACCTGCGCTGCGTGGACGCGATCGACGAGGGCGTAGGCGGCTGCTCGACTACCTCGACGACGACGGGATCGCGGACGACACCATCGTCGTCTACACCTCCGATCAGGCTTCTTTCTCGGCGACCACGGCTGGTACGACAAGCGCTTCATGTACGAGGAGTCGCTGCGCATGCCGTTCATCGTGCGCTACCCGCGCGCCGTGCAGCCGGGCACCGTCAACGGCGACATGATCCTCAACGTCGACTTCGCGAACCTTCCTCGACTACGCCGGGGTGGCGATCCCGGACGACATGCAGGGCGGTCATCGCGTCCGCTGCTGGAGGGCACCACTCCTGCCGACTGGCGCACCGCCATGTACTACCGCTACTGGATGCACGGCTCCGATCACAACGTGTGGCACTACGGGGTGCGCACGCACACCCACAAGCTTCTACTACTACGCCGATCCGCTCGCCATACCCGGCAACACCGGCCGCCGCGAGGAGCCGGCATGGGAGCTGTTCGACCTGCAGTGTGACCCGTGCGAGATGCACTCCGTGTACGGCGACCCGCGCTACGCGGCGCTCACCGCGGAGCTGACCGATCTCCTCCACGAGCTGCAGGCCGCCGTCGGCGACCGGCCCCACGTGCGCGCTTGAGGCGCTAAGCGTTAGCCTGCCACAAGGAGCACGCACCACCGCGAGAGCCGGCCGAGTGAGTGGCATGTCTTGGCTGGGACGGCCCCCATTTTCGGGCCGTGCTCTCGTGCGGTTGGGCGCGACGCGCCGGCGATGGGTGGCGCGGTCAGCGGGATCCGCGGCACTCTGAGGTATGAGCAGCCGGTTCGGCAGCGGCGGCGCGGTCGTGATCGGGTCGCGGCTGGAGCCTTTGGTCGATCGTTTCCTCATCGAGGAGACCCGCGGCGCAGTGCGGCTGGAGCTTGGCACGCCGGTCGAGCGCGAGCTGGTGTTCGTCCATGACCGGCCCTGGGAAGGGAACCGCTCGGGGCTCACCACGATCATCCGCGACGGCGCGGTCTGCCGCATGTACTACTGCGGATCAGGCAACGCGATCTCCGACGGCGGCGATCGGGCAATCCCGCAAGCAACGACACCTGCTACGCGAGAGCTCGCGCGAGCGGCTGGCGTGACACGCGCCCGGACTCGTGCGGGCTGGCTACCTGCGGGCGGGGAGCCGAACAACGCGATCCTGACCGGCCAGCCTCCCCTCACCTTCACGCCAGTTCTGGACACACGCCCCGACTGCGCGCGCCGAGCCCGATCGATGCAGAGGCGCTGGCGCTCAAGTACACCGCCGCGCGGGCGCTGTACGTGCTTCGCCTCCGCGGACGCATCCACATGGTCGCAGATCGGCGAACAGTCCGTGCTGATTGGCACCATGCCGGCTCACTTCGACTGTCCAGACATCGCGTGCGGACGCCACCAGCCGCGAGTCCGGGACCTGCGTGCGCGATTTCACGGCAGGCGGCGACGCGGCCGGGCCCGCGAGGGTTGTCGTTTGCGTCGACGTCCTCACCTGCACCTCGCCGACTTCCTGGCGTGGACGGAGCCGCAGTGGCTGTCGTACTAACCGGGAACGGTTGCGGATATCTTACAACCAACATATCAACCCATACTAATACCGGGTGCGCCGGTCACCTGTTCGTGTCCTGCCATGCGCTACGGTCACCGTCCACGGCCACGTTACTGAGATCAAACGATCGATCTCTTCCGGTCACAGGGCGTTTCGTCACCAGCTACAAGGGGGGACAACATCCGACGACGCTCTTATGACGAGCCGCGACGGGAGCGCCTTCGACCTGTGGGGCGAGGCGTTCATCCGCCCCGGGCCGGTAGCGCAAGGGCCGCTGGCACTACGGCGCCAACGGCACCGCGCTGGGGATTCTGGAGACACCTGCGAGGGCGGGCACCACGAGCTCTCGCTTGTTCTCGACGAGGGCGGCTGGGACCACCACCCGTCACGCTGCGCCGGTACGCGCTGCGGGTCGACGGCTTCGCATCGCTGCGCGCGGGCGCCGCCGGCGGCGAAGTGCTGACCCGGCCGTTGATCTTCGCCGGCGACCGGCTGGTGCTGAACATCTCCACCTCGGCGCTGGGGTGGCTGCGCGTGGAGGTCCGGGATCGGGAGGGCCGCACGCTCGACGGGTTCGCGGAGGATGACTGCCTCGAGGTGTTCGGCGACGACATCGAGCAGGAGGTGCGCTGGCAGGGCGCCCCGGACCTGGGCCGCCTGGCCGGCACGCCGGTCCGGCTGCGCTTCACCATGCGCGACGCCGACCTGTACTCACTGCGGTTTCGCGACGGAGGAGCCGGGTGACAGAGGTCACGCGCATCGAGCCCGGCGGGAGGGCGGTGCTGTTCGCCTTCGACGACCGGAGCATCCCGTGGCGCTATCGCCTCCGGCTGGAGATGCACCGGCCCGAGAAGTACGACGGCAACCCGGTCATCGCGCGCGGCCCGAGTGGCGCGGCCGACGAGCGGCGCACGGAGAACAGCCCGGTCATTCACGACGGCGAGCGCTTCAGGATGTGGTACATCGCCCGCGACGACGGCGCCGGTGAGACCGCGCCCGGCGAGCGCGAGCGCTACAACGCGTCACGCGGCGGCCGGGGCGGCATCGGCGAGATCGGCACGACCGGCGACATCGTCCACTCCTACGATACCGGCCGCATCTGCTGTGCGGAAAGCGACGACGGGTACCACTGGCACAAGCCCGACTTGGGGATCGTCGAATACCGCGGCAGCACCCACAACAATATCTGCGACCTCGAGCCCGGCACCGGGTCGATGGACGTCCTGTTCCAGCCCGACGCCCCGCCTGCGCGGCGCTACCTGATGGTGATCGAGTTCACCGCCTGGCGGCACCTGAAGAAGCCGCCGCCGCTGGAGATGGCGTCGATCACCCGCTTCGCCGCCAGCCCGGACGGCTACCGCTGGACCATGCTGCAGGAGGAGCCGGGCGTCGTGGGCCAGCATCACGAGGTGTTCTGCCTGTACCGGTACCGGGACCGCTACCACATCGCCGGTCACCAGGCATCACCCCTGCTGTACCTGCCCCTGCAGCGTCACCGCGCCCTTCCGTACTGCGGCCCACGCACCATGGTCGTATGGCGATCGCCGGACGTGGACCGCTGGCCGCTCGAGACCTGCCACGCCTTCTTCAAGCCGATGCAGTCCTCCTCGCCCTACCGAACCGGCTGGGACCGCGAGGAGGTGCACATGGGCGCATACGTAACGCCCTACCCCAACGTCTGCCTGGGCGTCTGCGGGCAATGGCACCACCCGATCACCGACGCGCCGCCCGAGCGGCCGGACTACCGGGGCGAGGAGGTCGCCGTCGACCTGGGATTCATCCTCAGCAACGACGGCGTGCACTTCCGCGAGCCGGCTCCCGGCTTCACCTTCATCGGCCGCGACCAGGAGCTGTCGTGGGACCGCGACTGGCGCGACAACACGACCCATGACCGGATGCTGGAGCAGGGGCCGGTGCTCATGGAGCAAGGGCCGCTGCTCAACATCGGCGACCGGACGGTCCTCTACTACACGGCCTGCACGCCGCACGGCAACCTGATGGGATCGATGAGCAACATCGGCATGGCCACGCTGCCGCGCGAGCGGTTCGGCAGCCTGACCCCGGTGGACGGCGCCGCCTACGGCCAGGCGGTCACCGACACGATTCAGGCAGGGTCGGCAGCGCAGCTCTGCGCGAACGTGGAACTGCCGCCGGGCGGCCGGCTGGAAGCCGCGCTCACCGATCCGGACGGGCTGGCCGAGCTGCCCGGCTACGAGCTCGACGCCAGCCGGGCGCTGACCGAATCCGGCCTGGCGCAACGCCTCACTTGGCGTGACCGGCCGGCGCTGCCCGCCGGCGCCTTCCGCATCCGCATACGCCTCACCGCAGGGTCCCGGCTCTACGCCCTCTACGTGGAGGGATAGCCGGCCCGTTCCACCGCTCGGCGACCCACACCTTGATGATCGATTGACGCGGCACGCCGAGTCGCCGAGCTTCCTTGTCCAACGACGCGGTGCCGCTGGCACTACGGCGCCAACGGCACCGCGCTGGGGATGCTTCAGACGCCGGGCGAGGGCGACACCACCGAGCTCTCGCTGTTCGTCGATGAGGGCGGCTGGGACCACCCGTCACGGCTGCGCCGGTACGCGCTGCGGGTCGACGGCTTCGCATCGCTGCGCGCGGGCGCGGCCGGCGGCGACGTGCTGACCCGGCCGCTGATCTTCGAGGGCGACCGGCTGGTGATGAACGTCTCCACCTCGGCGCTGGGATGGTTGCGCGTGGAGGTCCGGGACCGGGAAGGCCGCGCGATCGACGGGCTCGCGCAGGATGACTGCGTCGAGGTGTTCGGCGACGACATCGAGCAGGAAGTGCGCTGGCAGGGCGCCCCGGACCTGGGCCGCCTGGCCGACACGCCGGTCCGGCTGCACATCACCATGCGCGACGCCGACCTGTATTCGCTTGGGTTTCGGGCTCTCGATTGACAAAGGACCCACAATAGCTATTTGGTCCGTACGATGACGGAGATCGCTGCCAGGGAAGCCAAGAATCGCTTCGGTCGCCTGCTGGATGCCGCGCAATCCGCACCGGTCAGGGTCACGAAGAAAGGCAGGGCCGTCGGCATCGTGATGTCGATCGAGCACTATGAACGCTTGCGCGGCGTCGCGTGGGCGCAGCTCAGCGCAACCATGGACCGACTGGCGGCGGCGGCGACGGCGCACGGCTTGACCGACGCCAAGCTGGACGCGCTCCTGGTCGATGAGAGCTGATCGGGCCGTAGTAGACACGAACGTATCGATCAGTGCCGCGCTGCGGACGCACGGCGCGCCCGGGGCCGTCGTGGAGGCGATACGCACGGCGAGTGGTGCTCCGGTAGCGCGATGCGGTCCCGTGCGCCATCCTGAAGCGTGAGCGCCGCATCCGGCACGACCGAACCGCTTCGCATCGGTTCTCGGCTGGAGCCCATGCTGGACCGTTGTCTGATCGAGGAGACCCGCGGTGCGGTCGACCTCCGACTCGGCCGGCCGGTCGAGCGCGAGGTGGTGTTCGTCCACGACCGCCCCTGGGAAGGCAACCGATCCGGCTCGTCCACGATCTTCCGCGACGGCCCGATCGTCCGCATGTACTACCGCGGATCCCGCCTGGACCGGCACGCCGGCGGCTACTCGATTCCCCACAACTACACCTGCTATGCGGAGAGTGACGACGGCTTGGCCTGGACCCGCCTCGATCTGGGCATGCATGCGCTGGAAGAGGCGGAAGCCAACAACATCATCCTGTCAGGCCAGCCGGCCCTCACCTTCACGCCGTTCCTGGACACCAACCCCGACTGCGCCGCCGACCAGCGCTACAAGGCGCTGGCGCTCAGGTACGACCCGCCGCCGCGCGCGCTGTACGGCTTCGCCTCGGCCGACGGCATCCGCTGGTCGCAAATCGGCGACCGGCCGCTGATCACCACCGGCTACTTCGACTCCCAGAACCTCGCCTTCTGGGACGCCACCCGCGGCGAGTACCGGGCCTACGTGCGCGACTTCCACGGCAGCCGCGACGCGGCCGCCCGCGAGGTCGCCCTGCGCGACGTCCGGACCTGCACCTCCCCCGACTTCCTCGCCTGGACCGAGCCGGAGTGGCTGGCATACGAGCCGGAGCGGTTCGCGGAGATCTACACCAACCAGATCAACCCCTACTACCGCGCACCGCACCTGTTCGTCGGCCTGCCGATGCGCTACGTCACCGGCCACGGCTACGTGACCGAGCTCAACGAGCGCATCTCCCGGTCGGAGGAGCGGTTCGGCACCAGCTATACCGACACGGCGCTGATGACGAGCCGTGACGGCCGCACCTTCGACCTCTGGGGCGAGGCGTTCATCCGCCCCGGTCCGGTGCAGAAGGGACGCTGGCACTACGGAGCCAACAGCGCGGCCCTGGGCATCCTGGAGACGGTTGATGAGGCCGGCGCCCCGGAGCTGTCGCTCTACGTCAAGGAGGGCGGCTGGGACGTCCCGTCGCAGCTCCGTCGCTACACCCTGCGGGTCGACGGCTTCGCATCGATGCGCGCGGGAGCGGCCGGCGGCGAGGTGCTGACCAGGCCGTTGATCTTCGCCGGCGACCGGCTGGCGCTGAACGTCTCCACCTCGGCGCTGGGATGGCTGCGCGTGGAGATCCGGGACCGCGAAGGCCGCGCGATCGAAGGATTCGCGTCGGATGACTGCGTCGAGGTGTTCGGCGACGACATCGAGCATGGAGTGCGCTGGCAGGGCGCCGCGGACCTCGGCCGGTTGGCCGGCACGCCCGTGCGACTGCGCATCACCATGCGCGACGCTGACCTGTACTCGCTGCGCTTCTGTGACGGAGGAACGAGATGACCCGGATCGAGCCCGGAGGGAGGGCGGTGCTGTTCGCGTTCGACGACCAGAGCATCCCGTGGCGCTATCGCCTCCGGCTGGAGATGCACCGGCCCGAGAAATACGACGGCAACCCGGTCATTCCGCGCGGCCCGGCAGGTGCGGCCGACGAGCGGCGCGCGCAGAACAGCCCCGTCGTGCACGACGGCGAGCGGTTCCGGATGTGGTACATCGCCCGCGACGACGGCGCCGGTGAAACCGCGCCCGGCGAGCGCGAGCGCTACGAACCATCACGCGGAGGCAGGGGCGGCATCTCCGAGATCGGCACGACCGGCGACATCGTCCACTCCTACGACACCGGCCGCATCTGCTGTGCCGAGAGTGACGACGGCTACCACTGGCGCAAGCCCGACCTGGGGATCGTGGAGTACCGCGGCAGCACCCACAACAACATCTGCGATCTCGAGCCAGGCACCGGGTCGATGGACGTGCTGTTCCAGCCCGACGCGCCGCCGGAGCGGCGCTACCTGATGGTCATCGAGTTCACCGCGTGGCGGCACCTCAAGAAGCCGCCGCCGCTGGAGATGCCCCTCGATCACCCGCTTCGCCGCCAGCCCGGACGGCTACCGGTGGACGATGCTGCAGGAGGAGCCGGGCGTCGTCGGCCAACACCACGAGGTGTTCTGCCTGTACCGGTACCGGGATCGCTACCACATCGCCGGTCACCAGGCATCACCACTGCTGTACCTGCCCTTGCAGCGTCACCGCGCCCTGCCGTACTGCGGCCCGCGCACCATGGTGGTCTGGCGGTCGCCGGACGTGGATCGCTGGCCGCTGGAGACCTGCCACGCCTTCTTCAAGCCGATGCAGTCCTCCTCCCGTACCGCACCGGCTGGGACCGCGAGGAGGTGCACATGGGCGCCTACGTGACGCCCTACCCCAACGTCTGCCTGGGCGTCTGCGGGCAGTGGCACCACCCGATCACCGATGCGCCGCCCGAGAGGCCGGACTATCAAGGCGAGGAGGTGGCCGTCGACCTGGGCTTCATCCTCAGCAACGACGGCGTGCACTTCCGCGAGCCGGCTCCGGGGTTCACCTTCATCGGCCGCGATCAGGAGCTGTCATGGGACCGCGACTGGAGGGACAACACGACCCGTGACCGGATGCTGCTGGAGCAAGGGCCGCTGCTCAACATCGGCGACCGGACCGTCCTCTACTACACGGCCTGCACCCCGCACGGCAACCTGATGGGATCGATGAGCAACATCGGCATGGCCACGCTGCCGCGCGAGCGGTTCGGCAGCCTGACCCCGGTGGACGGCGCGGACTACGGCCAGGCGGTCACCGACACGACTCAAGCAGGATCGGCGGCGCAGCTCTGCGCGAATGTGGAGATTCCGCCGGGCGGCCGGCTGGAAGCCGCGCTCACCGACGCCGACGGGTTGGCCGAGCTGCCCGGCTACGCGCTCGAAGCCAGCCGGGCGCTGACCGAATCAGGACTCGAGCAGCGCCTCACCTGGCGCGGCCGGCCGGCGCTGCCCGCCGGCGCCTTTCGCATCCGGGTACGCCTCACCGGGGGGTCCCGGCTCTACGCCCTCTACGTGGAGGGATAGCCGCCGGTCACCCTTCGGGTGGGTTCGCTGCGCTCACCAGCTCGACACGATGCGGTCGCGGTTGGGGATCGGGGGGCGCACGGCCGTGCCGCCGCGCAGGTGCGACTCGTAGAGGCCGAAGCCGATCTCGGTGGAGAGCATGGCGATCCGCAGGTTGCTCACGGCCGGCTGGCCGGTGCGGATCGCCTGCACCAGGTCGCGGATCTTGCGCACCGTGCCGCTCCAGTGCTCGACCGGCTCTACCGGGACCGGGTCGAAGCCGGCCCGCGTCTCCTTCCTGCGCACCGCCAGTTCCTCGCCGTCGTTGTGGACGCGGATGAGTCCTCCTTCGCAGACCAGCTCGAACTCCAGGTTGCCGGTGCCGACCACGGCGATGTCCGGGCCGTCGGCGAACTCGATCAGCGCGCTGCGGATCGACGGGTCCTTGACGAAGTTCATGTGCGAGGTGTCTCCCGGCGCCGGGCTGAGCGTGTCCAGCGTGCCGCGGATCGAGGTGACCTCCTCCGGGTCGCCGGCCAGGTACAGCACCGTGTCCAGCCCGTGGCCGCCGACGCTGTTGCCCCAGAAGCCGACCACACGCTGCACGCGCCCCAGCTCGCCGCTCGCCGCGATGGCCCGCGCCTGCTGGTAGACCGTCCAGTTGCGCCGCGGCGGACCGAACTCCAGCATCACCCCGGCGCGCTCGAACGCTTCCCGGATGGCGTCCGCCTCCCGCAGGGTGCAGCACAGCGGCTTTCTCCGCGAACATGCCCTTCACGCCGTGCTCGGCGCCGTAGATCATCGCCTCCGCGTGCTGCTCGGGCCGCGTGCAGATGCTCAGGATGTCCGGCTGCTCCGCGTCGATCAGCTCACGGAAGTCCCGGTACCCGCGCGGCACGTTCCAGCGCCGCCGAAACTCCGCGAGCTTCGCGTGTCGACATCACAGGCCGCGACCAACTCGGTCACGTCGGTGGTCTCCGCGTAGCCGCCGGCGTGGGCGAGCGGCGGCACCACCCCGCCGCGCCACTGCGGCGTCCGTTCGTCGTCGATGCTGCTGGCGATCCGCCCGCAGCCGATCATGCCTACCTTCAGTCTCATACGTCTGCCTCCTCGCTTTCGCTTTGGTCTTCCGCGCGCAGCCTGCGGCACACCGCCGCCGCCGCCTCCTCTGGTGACAACTCCGGCGGCAGGACCAGATCGGCCTGCACGCCGTGCCGGTCGTCGCCCGCGCGCACGATCAGCATGTCGTTGGGTTGATTGAGAATGCGCAGCGTCTCCGCTTCGTACCCGTCGAGATCGGCGACCGTGGTGATCACGATCTGGCCCGAATCGGTCAGGAAGTGGGCAATCTCACCAAGATTGCGGATGTTCTCGTCGCGCGTCTCACCGCTGGATGACTGGTGCTCCCGCTCGATGTCGGCGTCCAGCCCGCCGGCGAGATTGGAGAGCCCGAAGTAGTAGACGTTGTTGCCGCCGTGAAACAGCTCGCGCTCCACGTCCCGCGCAACCCGGACCAGCAGCGGATGCACCGAGCCGGTGAGCACCACCAGCCGCGGCCGCTGGCCGTAGCGGTCGGCCCGTTCGCCGCCGCTGATGGCGCCGTCCACCCAGGCGTAGTCGCGGCGCCGGACGTGCTCGCGCAGCGACTCGCTCAGGTCCGACAGGTACTCGGTGATGATGCCGCCGCCGGCGATCTCGTACTGGTCGACCAGCACGAAGCGGCCGGTGGCGACCAGATCGGCGTCGATGCCCAGGTCGAAGGCGATCGGCTTGTGGGTCTCCAGCACGCACTCGGCCACCTCATGGCGGCCGACGTGCTGCTTCGCGTTGCTGCGCTCCAGGGTGTCGGCGTCGAGGACCTGCACGATCTCCTTTACATGCACGGTCACCCGCGTGCTGGCCAGCTTCAGCAGGTAGCGCCGGCCGCGGACCAGCGGGTTGCGGTCGAGCCAGAACAGGTTGGCGCGGAACGTGGTGCCCACCCGGGGCATCGCCTCGCCCACCCGGTACATCATCTCCCCCGGCCGCACGTACAGCTCCTCGGTCAGGGTGACGCCGGTGGCGTCGCCGGCCGCCGCCTCGCGCGTCGGCGGAATCTCGAAGCCTTCGATGCTGCGCACCCGCGACCGCTTGCCCGAAGGCAGAAACTCCACCGTGTCGCCGACGGCCACTCTTCCGGTGGTGATGGTCCCGGCGATGATGCGCGCGTCGTCCCCCCGCACCGGGAACTTGTAGACATCCTGCACCGGCAGCCGCAGCGCGTGCTCGGTCTCCGGGCCGGCCGAGTCCAGGGCGTCGATCCGCTCCAGCAACGGCGGCCCCGTGTACCAGGGGGTGCGGGGCGAGAGCGCCACCAGTTGTCGCCATGGCGCCCGCTCACCGGGACGAACCCGAGCGGCGTGGCCTGGATCTCTGCGAGAAACTCCGCGTACTCCTCGTGAATGGCCGTGAACACCGACTGGTCGTAGCCGACCAGATCCATCTTGTTCACCACCACCAGGATCTGCCGGATGCCCAGCATCGCGGTCATGAAGCCGTGACGGCGGGAGTTCTCGCGCACCCCTTCGCGGGCGTCGATCACCAGGATCGCCGCCTCGGCGCGGGCGGCGCCGGAGATCATGTTCTTCAGGAAACTCCACGTGCCCGGGCGCGTCGATGATGATGTAGCGGCGCCGCGCGGATCGGAAGAACACGCGGGCGGCGTCGATGGTGATGCCCTGCGCCTGTTCGTCACGGAGCGCGTCGATCAGGAACGCGTACTCGAACGGCTTGCCCGAGCGCTCGCAGTTGCGCCGCACCTGCTCGATCCTGCCGTCCGGGAGCGAGCCGGTGTCATGCAGCAGGCGTCCCACCACCGTGCTCTTGCCGTGGTCGACGTGGCCGACGATGACGATGTTCATCGCCGCCAGATCCGCGGGCGGGGGCGCTGCGGTCTCCGCGGTGAGGGTGCTCACCGGTTCGGGAGCGGGACCGGCCATTACATGTACCCCTCGCGGCGCAGGGTCTCGAGCGTGCCGTCGCCCTCCTTGTCCTGCTCGCGGCCGGCCCGTTCGGCCACGTGCGAGAACTTGCCGGTGCGCAGCTCTTCCACGATGTCGTTCACGGTCGAGGCGGTGGACTCGACCGGCGTGGTGCAGGGGTAGCAGCCCAGCGACCGGTAGCGGGTGCCGTCGCCCTGGTCGAAGTAGAGCGGCACCACCGGGATCCGCTCCGCGGCGATGTACTCCCAGATGTTGAGCTCGGTCCAGTCCAGCAGCGGATGGATGCGTACGTGGGTGCCGGGCGCGAAGTCGGTCTTGAACTGGTTCCACAGCTCCGGCGGCTGATCGCCGATGTCCCAGTCGCTGTGGTGGTCGCGCGGCGAGAAGTAGCGCTCCTTGGAGCGGCTGCCCTCCTCGTCCGCGCGCGCCCCGACGATCACCCCGGTGTACGGCTCGGTGTTGGCGTCCTCGACGTAGCGGTCCTGCTCGTGATCGAACCGGTAGCGTGGCCAGGCGCCGGACAGCGTGTTGACCAGCGCGTCGGTCTTCAGCGCCTTGCAGCAGGCGATGCGCGACAGCGCGCCCGCCGGAAAGGTCCGCCTGGCATCCAGGGCGGCGCGATTCTCGCCATAGATCAGGTTGAGCTTCCAGTCGCGCACCAGCCGGTCGCGGTAGGCGATCATCTCCGGGATCTTGAACGAGGTGTCGATGTGCACCAGCGGGAACGGCACCTCGCCGAAGAACGCCTTGCGGGTCAGCCACAGCAGGACGGTCGAGTCCTTGCCGATCGACCAGAGCATGCACAGCCGCGAGAACTCCCGGTACGCCTCGCGCAGGATGTAGACGCTCTGCGCCTCCAGGCGCGCAAGCGCGGTCACGAGGCGGCCCTCATACGACATTTGCGGACACGTGCAGCCCGCACTCCTTGGCCGTGTCCTGCTCCCACCACCAGCGCCCGGCGCGCGGGTCCTCGCCCGGCGCGATGGCGCGCGTGCAGGGAGCGCAGCCGATGCTCACGAAGCCGCGGTCGTGCAGCACGTTGTAGGGCACGCGGTGGGCGCGCAGGTAGTCCCACACTTGGTCGTCCGGCCAGTCAGCCAGCGGATTGGCCTTGATCGCGCCGTGCCCGTCATCCCATTCCACAAACGGGGTGCCGGAGCGGTCCGGGCTCTGCGCACGGCGCAGCCCGGTGATCCACGCCGCGGCCCCGCCGAGCGCGCGGCGCAGCGGCTCCACCTTGCGGACCCCGCAGCAGCGGTGCCGGTCCTCCACGCTGGCATAGAACAGGTTGGGACCGGCGTCGCGCACCATCTCCTGGACCGCGCCGGCTGAGGGAAACAGCACCTCGTAGTGCATCCGGTAGCGGCTCATCATGCGCGCCATCAGATCGTAGGTCTCCTGGTGCAGGCGTCCGGTGTCCAGCACGAAGATGGATGCCCGCGGGTCGATGCCGAGCAGCATGTGGCTCAGCACCTGGTCCTCGGCACCCAGCGAGGACGCCAGCTTCACCGCGCGGCCGTGGCGCTCGACCAGGGCGCCGAGCAGCGCCTCGGCGCCGTCGGCGGCGACCGCGTTCAACCGCTCGATCTCGGCCCTGTCCGCGTTCGTTGGGTCCGCGTTCGTTGGGTCCGCCTTCATCCGTCGTATCTCTATCTCTTTATCGGTTCCAATCGATCGTCACGCCCAGCACGTCCGCATCGTGCTGCAGCAGCCGGTAGGCTGTCGCGGCATCCTCGGGCGCGAAGCGGTGCGTGACGAGCCCGTCCACCTCGATCACTCCCTGCTCGATCAGGGAGAGGGTCCGTTCCATCCGCTGCCGCTCCTGCCCGTTCGGGAAGTGGGTGGTGGTCTCCCGCGCCCGCAACCAGTGGATGTCCACCTGACAGGCCCCGGCGGATAGTAGCCCAGCACGACCAGGTGGCCGTCGCGCACCAGCAGCGCGGCCGCATCGCGGATGAGGTCGGTCCTGCCGGTGGTCTCCGCCGCGATCCGCAGGCCCGACGGGACGCGGCTGCGGACCCACTCGGACAGGTCCGCGGCGTGGGTGTCGACCACCTCGTCCGCGCTGTGCGCGGCAGCGATCTCCAGCCGGCGGCGGCGGTGCCCGGCCATGAGCACCCGCGCCGCCGGTGGCGCAGCACCTGCGCCGCCCACTGCCCGACCAGCCGTCGCCGATGACCAGCGCCGCATCGCCGGCGGCGACCGGCGGCCGCGCGCCGCCGTTGTAGCCCACCTGCGCCAGCAGCAGGGCCGAGGCGCTGCGCGTGCCGACCGCGGCCGGCAGGGAATCACGTCGGCCGCCGCAGCGACGTGCCACGCGCAGTGGCCGGCCCACCAGCCACCGCCCAGCCCGGCGGCTGCCTGCAGCGCGCGCTGAACACCTGGTCCCCGACGGCGATCCCGGTCACCGCAGCGCCGGCGGCGCGCACGCAGCCGGCCGCCTGGTAGCCGGGCGTGAACGGGAAGCGGATCGGGCCGCGCCCAGGCGGATGGTCCCGTGCAGGCAGTGCAGCTCGGTGCCGGCGCTGATCGTCGTGTGCTCGACCTCGACCAGCACGTCGGCCGGCCCCAGCGACGGCAGCGGCACCTCACGCAGCTCCACCTCGCCGCGCGCGGGAAAGACGATCGCGGCGGTCGATGCGGGATGCGCGCTCATCAGCGTGACTGTATAAGGAAAAACACGCTGGCGCGCCATCACGTCCAGTGCGCTCGGCGTATAGCGGGTATTGCCCATCTACTACCCCCAACCCATGCAACGACTTCCGGGTAGCACGCGAGCTCGGCCCGTAAGCGCATGGCACGCGGCCGACCGACCGGTTACGCGACCGCGTCGCAGTACGCCAGCTCCCAGCCGTGGAACACCACCGCCAGCCCCTTGAACCGCACCCCCGGAAACTGCCGTGCCAGACGTTCGTCCGCCAAGTAGCGCCGCAACTGCACCGTAGCTTCGCTGACTGCCGCCGCCACGCCGGACTCGTCCGCCGGCTCGCTCGCTGAAAGCGCTCAGAGCGCTTCAGGTACTTCAGCTCAATCAGATAGCCGCGCTCGCAGGTGCGGATACCGGGCCATCAGCGGCTCCAGGCTGATGTCGGCGTGCCCCTTGCCCAGCTCCGCCTCCGACCGGAACACGAAGTAGTCGGTCACGCTCAGATACGCCGCCAGGAAGCCCTGCACGACCTTCTCCCCTGCAATGTAGTCGCGGATTCCCGTCTGCCGGGCGATCGCCTCGCTGAGGAACTCGAACGCCGGCCGCCACTCGCCTTCGTTGGCCATCCGCATCAGCAGTTGCTCGAACCGGAACAGGTTGACCGTAAACACCTCCACGTCCCGGTAGCCGTCGCGCAGATAGCCGTACAGCAACCGCTTCACGGTCTGGTTGGGAATCGCCAGCCGCGGCACGCCGCGCACCACTTCGCGGATGCTCAGCAGCCCGAAGTGGTGGAGCAGGGAGAGGAAATTCTCGGGCTCGGCGAGGCGCTCCAGAGGAAAGCCGGACTGAATGCGGGAGTCAACCTGCTCCTCGCCGATGATGTCGCGCAGCAGGTCGAAGTTGCCGTTCAACTGCCGGTTGACCACCAGCAAGTGGCGCAGCTTGCCGTAGTCAATGCGCACGTTGGTGTCGATGAGGTCGTCCGGCACGGTTCTATTGGGAATGGAATGGTCCAGGTAGTAGAGCACCATGTCGGTGTTGTAGAGATCGACATCGGCTCCCTTGGCGAACCGATAGCCGTTATACCACTCGCCCAGGATGCCCATCGCAGTATCGACGTCCTGGTTGAACACGCCGAGGTCCCGGTACGTTTCGAGCAGGTGCCGCACCTCCGCTTCGGTGAAGCCGAGCATCTCGTTGAAGTCCGGTTGCAGGCTGAGGTTCTTGCCGATGTTGAAACCGCTGGTCACGTCGTCCATGGTGACCGGCGACACGCCGGTGATGAACATTCGATCGATGCCGCCGCCACTGCGCCCCGTACCGGACTTCAAGGCGGCGAAGAAGTTGCGGTAGAAGCCGCCGCCGTGGGTGAAGGAATGGTACGCCTGCGCGCCGTCGTGCGCGAGCACGGTGTTGGCGAAGTTGTCGTACTCATCGATCAGCACGTACAGCGGGATGCCGTGGCGTTTGGTATGCAGAAACAGTTCGGTGAGCTTGGCGGGCGCCGAGACAGGGGCGAGGATGCGTTGCACGGCCGCGGCGGGGAACAGATCGGGATACCGCTCCAGCGTGTCCCGGATTTCCGCGGTACAGTAGGTTTCGAACTCTCGCTCCAAGGTGTCGAGCGCGTCGTTGACCGTCGAGAAGTCGAAGCGCAGTACCACATAGCGGTGGCGCGCCGCGGTCGGGTTGCGGCCGATGTCGGTCCCGCCGAATACGGCCTCGAACTCGTGGCCCCAGTAACGGTCGTAGTAGTTCTCCAGCAGCGACACCCACAGCGACTTGCCGAAGCGTCGCGGGCGGATCAGAAAAGCGTAGCGCTCCTGCTCCAGGCGCCGCAGGAAGCGGGTCTTGTCGACGTACAGCCACCCGTTCAGACGGATGCGCCTGAAGTCAGCCTCGCCGTAGGGAATGCGCGGGTGAGCCGGAACCTCGTCCATCTACCGGAAGACCATTTACGTCCGTGACTCTATCGGTCCCGGGGCGGGCGCACAACAGCGTGGGCCGGGCCGGTTCTGCTGCGTGCCCGTCAGACTCCATCGAACGTCAGGGACCGTACAGGGAGACGTGGCTGGTGCTGGACGAGGTAAACCGGGAGCCGGCCCAGTCGCTCCAGCGCTCGCGCAGGCGGAGGCCGGCCAGGCGCGCCATCAGGTCCAGCTCCGAGGGCCAGGCGTAGCGGAGCTGCGCCGGGAACAGCCGGGTTCCCGATGCGTCGATCACGAGATGCTGGCAAGTCACCCGCTGGCCGGCGGCGTCGTGCCGGGACAGGTCGAGCTGCACCGCGTCGGACTCCAGGTGCGAGATGCCTACGTTCTGGCCGTTCGCGAAACGCGTCGGATCGGGCACGAACGCCTCGATCAGAAAGACTCCGCCTGCGCCGAGGTGCTCGGCGACGCGCGCGAAGCACTGCACCTGCTGCTCCTGGGTGGGGAGCATGAGACAGGTACGGTGAACACTCACGAAGACAGCTCGAACCGTGCCTTCGCACGCGGAAGTCGCCGGCGAAATCGAGCAGAGGCACACGGGATGGCGCTCGCACGGCTTGGCGCGCAGCCGTCGCAGAAACTACGCCTCGAGCGCTCGATGCGTGCACCTCGACGCCGCGCGCGGCCAGGGGCAGCGCCACCCGTCCGGTGCCGATGCCCAGCTCCAGTGTGCGGCCGCCGCCCGCAAGCCGGGCCAGCGTCTCCACGGGGGCGGCACCGGTCACCATCCGGTC
Source organism: Geodia barretti (assembly GCA_030341885.1). Taxonomy (NCBI): domain Eukaryota; kingdom Metazoa; phylum Porifera; class Demospongiae; order Tetractinellida; family Geodiidae; genus Geodia; species Geodia barretti. Next base: position 19,617 of record CASHTH010003352.1, read on the forward strand.
GTAGATCTCCGCGATGCGGTCGCCGTAGGTCGCCGCGGTGTAGTCCTTCATCACGCGTGTCAGGTTGCGCCGATCCAATGTGCCCACGCCACGCCACGTCCGGCGAGCGCGTTCCTGAGGCGCTCGTCAGCGGTCCAAGAGAGCCTCCTGCAACTGAGACTGAGTGATGAGCTTACGCCACAGCGCCCGGCGCAGGCCGCTGGTCACTTCATAGTTCCGCAACGTGCCGGCGCCGCCACGATCGCCCGTTCGCCACGCCATGCATCGATGCGGCGATCCGCATGAGAGCTGTATGGGAGTGGCAGGGCCAGGGCGAGGGTCACGTTCGCGTCCACCACGACCGTCATCGTCACGGGCCTTCCTGCTCCCGTTCGTCCCGTGCTTCGCCGATCAGGTCGGCGGTGAGCACGCCGCTGGTAGCCTGGATGGCCTCTCTGAGAGTCCGCAGATGGACCAGAGCGGGCTCCCGGGCCGCCCAGGCTGCGCTCCGATGTGTGACCAGCGCTTCGTCGATAAGCGTGCGGGCGACCTGGGAGATGCTCTTTCCCTCTTCCCTGGAGATCAGCACCAGCCTGCTGTGCTGTTCAGGACGAAGTAGAATCTGGGTCCGATACAGCCGTTCACCCATGGACGTGAATGGTTTACACCTACACATGTATGTGTCAAAGGAAGGCACAGGAGATGGAGCAGCCCGTGAACCGCGTCGACTGCCTGGACTACGGGCACTCCTATCTGTGGCCGTACGATCGGCCGCGCGACTCGGTGCGCGTCCTCATCGAGAGTCGCACGCTGCTCGCAGGCGGCCCCCACGGGACCGGCACCCCCTACTACCTGGGAGCCTCCTGCAAGGGCGAGGACACCTACGGCGTCCGCAAGCAGTACGGCCCGATGGGCTTCCACGCCGGGGCGCGCACCCTGTTCCTGGACCCCAACTACGACTTCACCTGGATCCTCGGCAGCGGCAGCGCCGTGATCTTCCGCCGCGCGCTGCCTGATACGTCGAGCCCGGCCGGGGCGCCGGCCGCTACCGGGAGGTGCGTGCGGACACCAGCCGGACGTGGGGTCCGCCGCGCCTGCAGCTCACCCCCGCCGCCGGCGCGTACGAGATCCCGGTCGGCGACTTCGATGCCGTCGCCGCCGCCACGGATGCCGGCCACGGCATCGTCGCGCGGACGGAGATCGCCGACGCCGGCACCGGCATGCGCGCCGTGATCGAGTACCCGGTGAAGACCATGAACGTCAGCCGCGCGGGATTCCCCACCGACGGCGACGGCAGCGTGTGGCAGACCGACACCGGTCCGGTCGGGGTGCCCGACCTGTCGCGCCGCTACGACCCGCCGGTAGCGGCGTTCTCGCTCGGCTTCGTCGCGGTCGTGAGCCGGCAGCCGGACGCCGCCGACTTCGTCCTGGAGCGGCCCACGCCGCTTCCTCCGCCACGAGATGGCGTGACCGTGCACCATTTCTCCGCCCCGTTCTCGCGCCCGGCGACCAACCGGCTGTTCGGGATACCGCCGCAGGGCCCGGCCGGTTGACCAGCGGGCGCTGGCGTAGTAGCACATCCGGACGGTAGGGGTACCATGAGCGAGCGGAGCCAGGTTGCGAGCTCGGCGCCAGCGACTCCCGTGACCGCCCCTGCGCGCGCCGTCGCCGGACCCAAGCGGGATCTGTGGGCGCGTGTGCGCCGCCACTGGATGCTGTACGTGATGATCGCGCCGGCGATCCTGGGCTTCCTGCTGTTCAAGTACATCCCGGCCATCGGCGCGTTGACCATCCCGTTCACCCGCTACAGCATCGTCGACGGCTTCTTCGGGTCGGAGTGGGTCGGGCTGAAGTGGTTCATCTCCTTCCTTTCCGGCGGGTTCTTCCCGCGCCTGCTCAGGAACACCTTCCTGCTCGGCTTCCTGGGGATGGTGATCGGCTTCCCCATGCCGATCCTGCTGGCGCTGTCGCTCAACGAGATCAGGAGCCAGCCGTTCAAGCGGTTCGCCCAGACCATCACCTATCTCCCCCACTTCATCTCGGTGGTGGTGGTGGTCGGCCTGATGTACTCCTGGTTCGCCTACGACGGGTACGTCAACAACTTCCTCGGCGTCTTCAACCTCGATCCCATCGACTTCCAGGGCGATCCGCGCTGGTTCCGGCCGCTGTACATCGGTTCCGGCATCTGGCAGGGGATCGGCTGGGGGTCGATCCTCTACCTGGCCGCCCTCGGCGGCGTCAACCCGGAGCTGTACGAGTCCGCCTACCTGGACGGCGCCAACCGCGTGCGCCGCGCCTGGCACGTGACGCTGCCGGGCATCGCCCCGACGATCACCATTCTGCTGATCCTGGGCATGCAGAACATCATCGAGGTCGGCTTCGAGAAAGCATTCCTGATGCAGAACCCCGCGAACATGAGCACCTCCGACGTGTTCGCGATCTACATCTACCGGCGCGGCATCATCGGCCTGGACTTCTCGTTCGCGTCCGCCGTCGGCCTGCTCAACTCGGTCGTCGGGCTGCTGCTGGTGCTGAGCGCCAACTACCTGAGCAGGCTGTTCAACGAGCACAGCCTGTGGTGAAGGCGGCGGTCATCAAGGCGCAGTCACGAAGGTGGCAGGCCGGTGATCAGGTACCCCCATGATTAAGTATAGGGCGACGCCCGGGTCGCTGGCGGTCGACGTGGCGAACCACGCGGCGATCATCCTGCTGATGATCTCCATGGTGTACCCGTTCGTGTTCGTCATCTCGGTGTCGGTCAGCGATTTCGAGGCGATCACCTTCAACCAGGTGAAGCTGCTGCCGGTCGGCCCGCTGCAGACCAAGGCGTACAACGTCCTGCTGGGCACCGGCATCCTGAACAGCTACCTGAACAGCATCTACTACGCGCTCGGCACGGTGACCATCACCTGGTGGTCACCAGCCTGGCAGCCTACGTGCTGGAGCAGCGCACGCTCCCGTTCCGCAAGCGCTGATCCTGTTCGTCGTGCTGACCATGTTCCTGCCCGGGTTCTTCATTCCCACGTACCTGCTGGTCAACGAGCTCGGGCTGGTGGACACCCGGCTGATCGTCATGCTGCTGCCCAGCTTCGGCGCCTGGTACATCCTGGTGATGCGCGCCAACATCCGCACCGTCGTCACGCGCGAGCTGCAGGAGGCGGCGCTGATCGACAGTGCCAACCACCTGCAGATCTTCGTCTGGCTGGTGCTGCCCCTGATCAAGCCCATCCTGGCCACGATCGGCCTGTTCACGGTCGTGGCAAGCTGGAACAACTTCTTTCTGCCGCTGATCTACCTGCACGACCGCGACAAGCACCCTCTGACCCTCATCCTGCAGCGCATCCTGCTGGAAGGCGAGATCGGCAAGTACAGCGGTGGGGGCATGGCCCAGCTCTGGGAGGACCAGGGCGTGCCGGGGTACGTCGGCATCGGCTTCTTCAAGTCGTTCAAGTTCGCGGCGGTCGTGATCACGGTCTGGCCGATCATCGTCGCCTACCCGTTCGTGCAGAGGTTTTTCGTGAAGGGGATCCTGGTCGGATCGGTCAAGGACTGACCTGGCCGGATTGGCCCGACTGGGATGGCCCGACCGGATTGGCCGGATTGTTGACACCGTTACCGATAACGCCGAGGCTCAGCGTACAAGCCCTGCGCAGCAGCGCAGAAGGAGGCTCGCAATGAAAAGAAGCACGCTGATCGCCGTAGTGGCGATCCTGGCCCTCGCCGTGACGCCGGTCTTCGGATCCGGTGAAGAGGAAGCAGCCGCGACCGGTCCGCCGACCATGCAGATCTACGCGAACTACTGGGACCGCAATCCCAACTGGTCGCCGGAGACCCTCGTCCTTGCGAAGTTCGCGGAGATCGCCGGCGCCGACATCGAGCTGGTGACCGGTGATGCGCAGAAGCTCAAGACCCTGGTGGCGAGCGGCGACCTGCCCGACACGATGTGGGGCGGTTTCACTCGCCTGGAGGCCATGGACTTCGGCACCAAGGGCGCGCTGTACCCGATCGACACCCTCTCCGACATGATGCCCAACCTGGCTACATGGCGGGAGAAGTACCCGGAGTACGACGCCGCCATGACAGCACCCGACGGGCACCAGTACTCGACCACGTCGGTGTACAACTACACGCAGCTCCGCCGCGCGCCGTCGATCTCGCCGAGCGTGCACGACCTGGGCGTCGACCCGCGGGCGGACATCCAGACCATGGACGACCTGCTCGACGTGCTGGGCCAGTTCAAGGCCCGGTGGCCGGAGAACCATCCGTGGGTCACCCGCCGCGGGATCCGGGACGGGTACCACGTGATGTTCGGCACCAACCACTCCGTCTACCTCAATCCGGAGACCGACCGGTGGACCTACGGCGAGCTGGAGGAGAACTACCGCGGCATGATCGAGATCCTGCGGCAAGCCTGGGCCGACGGGCTCATGCACCCCGACTTCATGTCCATGGGCGAGGATCCGTGGCGTGAGATCATGTCGCAGGGCAAGGCCTACTTCACGACCGGTGCGTACAGCCAGATCTCCTGGCAGGGCACCGACCGCGCGGACCCCAACACTTGGTGGATTCCGATCCTGGCGCCCGAGTTCAACGGCACGCGCTACTGGTCGACGATTCAGAATCCGCGCGTGCTGGACTCGAGCAAGTGGACGCTGGGCGCCAAGACCCAAGTCGCGGAGAATGCTGCCCGTCTGATCGACTGGCTGTACAGCGACGAGGGCGTCTACTACATCTACTTTGGCGAGGTCGGTATGACCAGCGAGCTCGACGACCTCGGATTCGGCTACTACGCGCACTTCCCGGAGGGCCAGGCAGACGGAGTGGATGTGGGAGCAGGGCTTCCACTTCTTCCGCTACAACGTCGCCCACTCCCTGTGGGAGCTCAACCCGAGCAAGGCCGGCAGCGCGGCGGAGAAGATATTCACCGACGAAGTGGCCGAGTTGTACATCAGCAACGACTCCGTGCGCCCGCCGGAGCCCGTGCTCACCTTCACCGTGGACGAGCTCGACCAGATCAAGCAGATCAGGGCCGACGCCGACGCGGCCGCCCTGGAGGGCGCCGCCACCTGCATCCGCGGCAGCAAGGCGATGAGCGAGTGGGGGGACTTCGTGGCGCAGTTGGAGCGCGTCGGCGCCAAGCAGCTCGAGGACATCTACAACGCTGCCTACGCGCGGCTGAAGTAGATCCTGTCGCTCGCGCGATAGACGCTTTGGTTTCTTGGGCCGTCGGCCGGCTATGCCGGTCCGGCGGCCTTTTTCATTGACGGCCCTCTTTCTCGGCAGAGGCATGGTGTGAGCAGCGCGCCTCCGGAGCGTACGCCGCACTCCCCTGACCCGACACCACGAAGGGCGGCGTCCTGGCTTCGTTCGCCGGCGGTCCGCTGGATGGTGGTGATCGACATCCTTTTTTGTCCTGTGGGGACTACACGTGGCAGGAAAGCGAGCGGACGGGTGTGGACGCTCGTGACGACGCGGCGCTAGGCCGTACGAGCGAGCGACGGGAGTCTCTCATCTGCGCTGCTCGTACGCGCTGCAGTGTGCCTTGTCTGCTGGCAGGTGGCGGTGTTTCTCCGAGCGAGGCGCGGCGCACTGGCTCTGGGGATTGCGAACGCAACATCCGGCTTCCCCACTACCTCCAGGCCGGCGTGCAGGCGTGCCATTACCTGTATCTGGGGCTCTACTACCCGGCGGTCCAGGAGCATCTGCCGCTCATCGCGATCCAGATCGTCGTCTTCTACGCGCTGGAGATGCTCCTGCAGTGGTCACGCGCAGGAACCGCGGCGCCGGCTTCGGCCCTGCCGGGTGGTTGAGGGAGTAATCACCTCTTCCTGTGGTCTCGAGACCCTGAGCTACTTCGTCGGCCAGCTCCTGCTGGTGGCGGGCGCCCTCGCCTCCAGGGAGTTCGTGCGCTGGGCGCCGCAACGGCCGCTCTTCGCACATCTTTCAACCCGTCGGCGATCGCCCTGGCCGCGGCCGGCGTGTTCCTGATGGCCACGGACACGACCACGGCGACCACGGGCATCAATCACATCCTGGCCTTCGAGCTGCCGCCGAGCTTCTTCGAGCTCATGTTCGTGTGCGGGATCCTCCTGCAGATCTTTTTCGCCACCACGCTGGTCACTTTCGGCGCGGTCCTGGCGCTCGCGCTCATCCATTACGGAGGCACCCTGCTGCTGGGCGCGTGGCCGCTGTTCAACGTGTTCCACATCAGCGTGTTCCTGGGCCTCTGGCTGACATCTGCTTGCACCGACACGGCGGCGGCGACCTCGCCCAAGTCGACCGCAGGGGCAGTTCCTGTTCGGCGGGCGTGCGACGTGGGGAGTAGCCATCTGGTGCTGCTACGTCGGGCTGCGCTCCCTGGATCTCCGCCCTACTACGACAAGATCCTCACGGTACCACGTGGTGAACCGGCTCGTGCATCTGTCTCTCGAGAGAGAGCCGGCGGGCGACTGGCTTGGCGTCTCTCGGTTCGACCGGGCGGTCTACATCGCCGTGTACGCCGGGTTGTTCCTGCTCATCCTGCCGACGCTGAAGCTGCAGTACCGCGCGGCCGACTACTACCTCAAGGACCGCCTGCCCGCCATCGCTTCCCCCGAGGTCTGGAAGTCCATCCCCCTGGTGAAGGAGAAACGGCTGTTCTGCGAGCGTCACCGGCGCGCGTGCGAACCCTGGGGAATAGCCGAGGAGATCCGCCACCACGCGCAGCTCGCCGGCGAGTTGCGCTGCGGTTCTCGCGGTCGTCGAGTGCCGTCACCGCTCAGGAAGGCCGCCGGAAGCGCCGGCCCGTGATCGGCGACGGCAGGTGCGCCCCTGCAGCGCCCTGTTGCACGCGGCACGCCTCGGTTGCTATCCTCCGCGCGGCTACATTCCAGTGGCCGATCAACCCCCTCAGGAGCAATACATGAAGAGAATTGTTTCGTACGTCGTGCTCGCGGCGGTGGCGCTTGCGCTGCCATGGGCCGCGGTCAGCCAGCAGTACTCGGAGTCGCCGATACTTGCGGCGATGGTAGCGTCAGGAGACCTGCCCCCGGTGGAGGAACGGCTGCCGCCCAATCCCTACGTCAACGTCGACGCACCCGAGGTGGGCACCTATACCACCACGGTGATGACCCTGCCGCACGAGTCCGACCACCTAGACCCTCCGGGAACTACTGGGTCACCGGTCAGACCGCCCGCCACGTATGCCCCTGGCGAGGAGCAGCTCGTGCAGTGGAAGGTGGACGAGACGATCGGCAATCCCGTCGGCATCCACAAGGACATCAGCCTCGAGCCCAACCTGGCCGAGAGCTGGGAGATCTCCGACGACGGCAAGGAAGTGACGTTCCACCTGCGCAAGGGCGTGAAGTGGTCCGACGGCGTGGAATTCACGGTCGACGACATCATGTTCACCTGGGACGACGTGGTGCGCGGCGGAGTGATCGCCAGCACCCAGATCCCGAGCATCGAGGGTTTCTACTCGCAGAGGGCGGCCATTTGTCGGGCGGCTCGGCGCGGCTTCCGAGTTCGAGAAGATCGACACCGTACACCTTCAAGGTGACGATGCAGAACTCGTACCCGGAGATCGTCCCGATGTTCTTCTCGCCGGCCATCTGGCCGTCGATCTCCATCCCCTGGCTGCCCAAGCACCAGATGGAGAAACTGCATCCCACGTACAACTCGGATGCCACCATGGAGGACTGGAACTCGGCCCGCTTTCCGCGTGATCGCCCGCCGGTGCTCAGTGCGTTTCAGCCCACCGGAGTGGTCGGCGACAAGCTGATCTTCGAGCGCAACCCCTACTACTGGAAGGTGGACAGCGACGGACAGCAGTTGCCGTACTTCGACACCGTGGTGATGAAGTACCAGACCACCGGTTCCGACATCGCGCTGTGGCCTTGGCCTCCAACGAGCTGTGGGGCGACTTCACCAAGGCCAGCACCCAGGAGGCAGGCGTCATCCGCCAGAACGAGGAACGCGGCAACTACTCGCTGCTGCCCTTGGACAAGGTGGGCATCTACCAGGGCATACGCCTCAATCTGGACACCCCGGACGACAGTCTGCGGGCGCTGTTTCAGAATCCCGACTTGTCATGGTCGTTTGAGCACGGCTGGATACGACCGCTGGGTGCCCCACCTGCATGTTGTCCGGCCTGGAAGCCGCTGCATTCGCCGGCCATGCTCAAAGCCTATCCGCAGTACGCGGACAGCCACGTGGAGACCTTCGACCGCGACGCCGCGCTGGCGGCGTTCGACGAGCTGGGCCTGAACGACTCAGCGACGGCGACGGCTACCGCGAGTTTCCGGCCGGGTCGCCCAAGGCGGGCAAGACTATCGGCTGGATGATCGTCGCCCGGCCCACGACTGGATGCGCGTCCGCTGGATCGAAGGCGCCGGCGAGCAGTTCAACCAGATGGGCTTCAAGGTGGCGGTCAACCCGATGAACGAAGTGGTGATGAACGAAACCCTGACCGTGCCCGGGTTGTACGAGATGCGCGGCAACAGTTCGTTCCTGTGGGGCGGCTGGAGCGACCAGGCGGGCTTCGAGTCCACGCTGCGCAACGGCGGCGGGCTGTTCCCGGAGAACGACGGCGACCCCAACCCGATGCTGCCACGCACCGGGTCGACGGAGCTGTTCGACTGGCAGATCGATGGCATGAAGATCCGTGACGCCTACGTCGCCGGCGACCTGGATCTGGAGACGGCGATGGATCAGTTCGTCGCCTGGGGCGCGGCAAACGCGCCGCGGCAGGCGTTCGCCCGCGGCGGCGTGACCGAGACCGTGGTCGGCGACAACGCGCTCGGCAACGTTCCGTACTTCTACGTGCCGGAGCTCAAGAGCGGCGGCATCATGCGGCAGAGCTGGGATCAATACATAGCGATGCGCATGTGGCAGTGGTTCGAAAAATAGACCGCTGCTAAGGCGTCTATCGGCGGTGGGGGCGGCTCGCCCCCACCGCTTCTAAAACACCATGGCGCGCTACATCGTCCGGCGTTGTTCAAATTGCGACGGTTTGACCTGGTGCTGTCGTTCGTCTGTTTTCTGGTGATCGATCTGGCGCCGGGCGACTTCGTCAGCGTCTACGAGTCGAGCATCCGCTCCAACCTGGACCTGACGGAGCAGGAAGAAGACG
>CASHTH010003353.1:0-16539 GCA_030341885.1 Geodia barretti
TATATAGGGATGACACGAGTGAAATCTCACGTGATCACGTACAAAACGCCTCAAAACTCAGCGACAATGCTGACTCACCATGGCTTCAAAATCACTAGCAATGTCTAGAGCCAATACCTAGCTATACATATGCCCCAAGACTTCCTACGTGCCCTCAGTTCCCCACGAGAGAATCGCACTTACGCGATTTCGCGATTTTCGTGTCATCATCATCATACTTCTTCTTCTTCTTCTTCTTCTTCAGACCCGCTAGCTCCTTACCGGAAGCAGTTGAAGCGTTGATTTTTTCACAGAACGTCTCCAAATTTTTCCGGAGGTGTGCACGCATATCAAGCGATCGCTTCTTTTTTGCCGCAAGTCACTACGGTAGATCGCTGAGCTCTTCCACAGTAGTCACTGGACAACGCCATTTGCTGCATCAGTGAGCCGGCCGCCGCATGCGCCGAGGAGGGCGTTTCCCCAATGCGCGCGGTGCGCGCGCATTACTATAGTCTCGTGCGTGAACCAGGTCTACGAAACTAAGTCAGGATGCCTGCAGAGGAACTCTTATCCTCCAGTGCCTTCTGTAAGTCAGTATACACATTTTTAACTGGCTAGCTTACGTTTTGATGTTGATTTGTACGAGGAGCAACTTGGCAGTATTACGCCGGCCTTGCCCACCGCCTTCATTGTTTGTCCCCCAGGTTATAGCTCTCATTGTAGTCTGATTACTGAAGCCTGCCTACGAAACCACCCCAACATAATTATGTGCCACAACCTAATTGCATCGTTGTTGGAGACACTACGCATACACCCTGCTTCAGGTAACTTACATTAGCTTCTGCTTTCAACAGTTATCTCTACAAAGATCAGAGTGACTGAAAACGCAGAAGGCATGGAAAATAGTAGAAACAAGTGGAAAAATCTTTTCTTCAGAATGAAGGGGTGATATAGGGATGGCTTGAAGCATCAAAAAGGAAGAAACAAGGGGTCATTACACAGCAAGGATGCACCAAGCTACATGACACCATCCCTATATCTTTGTGTTATAAATAGTTCACAAGTAAAGTTTACTATGAGACAAAGATATAGGGATGGTGTCATGTAGCTTGGTGCATCTTTGCTGTGTAATGACCCCTTGTTTCTTCCTTTTTGGTGCTTCAAGCCATCCCTATATCACCCCTTCATTTTGAAGAAATGATTTTTCCACTTGTTATAATGTCTGTCACAGCATTCTTAGCTAGATAGCTATATATACTTGTTCACACTCACCATTGCCACTACTATAGCAGTCACAATTCACGCAGTGTTGTCATAAGCTGTTAAAAATAGTGGAAACAAGAGGAAAAATCATTTCTTCAAAATGAAAGGGGAATATAGGGATGGCTTGAAGCACCAAAAAGGAAGAAACAAGGGGTCATTACACAGCAAGGTACAAAGCTACATGACACCATCCCTATATCTTTGTTATTTTATAAGCAAAGTTTAATATTGAACAGGGATGGTGCCATGTAGCTTTGTGCAACTTTGCTGTGTAATGACCCCTTGTTTCTTCCTTTTTGGTGCTTCAAGCCATTCCTATATCCCCCTTTCATTTTGAAGAAATGATTATTCCACTTGTACCGCGCATGCGAAGTGCGCTGACGGGCACTGGTAGTGTGAGGGACCTGAAGCGAAATATATTGCGGGTTCACTCTGAAGAGCGTATTACAAGTGTACAAAAAACTAAAGGGCTAAACAAAGAACTGCTTGGTCTAAAGAAAAGTTTACAGAACATCAAACATTTTGTTGCTTGCAATAGGCTCCCCTGGGTTATGGGTAGCCTTCATAATGTGAAATTTTATTCCATAGCTTCCTTGACTGTAGAATATGGTGTTATTGTGGTAGAAAGGAACGACAGGACCACACCTTTCAATTAATTCATCACAGTTTCTCGAGAAATCAGTAACTTCACAGATGTAATTGAGCTTATGTGTTTTTTCATCAAACTGCAAGCATAGCATGGGTAATCCAGGACCATGTTGCTGTTTCTGAGTCACATATATGTATTTATCACTGCAACATACTCCTCGAAATATAATGCTTTGATTGAAGGGTGTGCTGACTCCCTCCTTAGTCATACTTTCAAATACATCAACCCTTTTCAAAGCCTTTTTATCAAAGTCAATATCTATTATTCCAATAGTCGCCTTTGCTGTAACGATGTAATGGTTTTGAAATGTTGCAATTCCAACTGGACCAAGCTTTAGTTCCAAATTATAGCAAAATTCAAGGTTCAGATTCAAAACACATATTTGTTCATTTCTCTCTGAACAAACAAGCACGTTGTCTGAAGTCACAAGCATTCCAAATGCTTCACCAAAATATTCACCACATTTATCACTTGTCTCTTTCCCAACATGATTTAAATTCCTGTTCAACTTAACAACTTGTGAATCAGCTCCGGAACATAAAACGTATATGAAACCATGACTCTGTCCAATACCACGGACGAAGCTGTTGCAACGATAATATTTAACCAATTCTCCATTATAATTGCATTTCCTTAGCATGTATTTCTTTTCACTTGTTTCATTTATTTCTGTACATGAGTAGTAAATATGGTTAGTATCAACATACAGTCCAGCAACACCACTTCTCTTTATAGCAGAAAGCATCCTTATAGCAGGTGAATCAACCTACACATAATAGAGGACAATGTTAATTACTCAAGTGGATTAAATTCAAGTTGAAAATCATTTCTTCATGATAACGGGGGATGGGAAGGCTCGAAGAACAGAAAAAGAATGAACAAGGGTTTGTTAAAACGCAAAAACACACAAAGCTATCCCTATATCTTTATTTCTATGAGTCTATATAATTATAATGACAAAGATAATTATAAGGATGGTATCATGTGGCTTTGTGTGTCTTTGCATTTTAACAAACCCTTGTTCCTCCTTTTCGGTGCTTTGAGCCATCCCTATACCCCTCTTCATTTTGAAGAAATGATTTTTCCACTTGTTTCCATTATTTTTACTATAGTGTAAATGCTGTGACCATCAAACTGATGCTCTAACAGCAAGGCAGCCCTTTGAATAGATCGTACTCAACCTCGTAGGCCGCCGCATGCATGTGTAAAAAGGTAGGCTAAAAATTGGGGTAGGAGAATTGCTGCACATGTGTTACAACGAGATGAAACACTCCCAAAGAAAGTAGCTGAAGTTCTGTGGAATGCCAGTCTGACAGTGCACAGGTGGAGATCGTGTGTACAAACCGTGTACATGCGCTGCTGACTATTTGTGAACATGTGCAATACAGATGTGCAAAAGTGAAATGATTGCTACTGCGGCCATGAGAGTAGGTAATTAGATTTTGCTACATAGCAACAGCAATTCTAACATACCTCTTCTCTTCCTTTCTTCCTCCATATCCAGAAATACTATATTAAGAGAGAGAGAGATAAAAATGTATTGCCCACAAAAATTATGCTACTTACCCAAATAAAAAAGACAACCACTCCAAGCAGCAATAAAAGTACAATAACTGATATAGTACTACCAACAATTGCAGCAGCTGCAGTGATAAAAAAAAGTTAATCGTTGGTTACTCTTGTAGGGGTAGCTAAGCTGAATCTAAATTATAGTCATTGTGTAAATACTTCAGAAGTCATCACAAACAACAATCTGCAAACCTCAGACACAAAAAGGCAAACAAAATGTATGAACTTACTGTTATTTGATTCAGCAGGATTAGAAGTCACTGAAGGGAAATCAATGGCATTTGTTATAATACACTTTCTACCCATGTGACCCATGAAATAGTGTGAGCACAAGTTTACATATTTTTAACGAGCAGAGTTAGTTTTCCCCCTTTGATGTGATAGACATGCCCATACATCATCCAAGTCTATGGGTTAATGCACTAAATTTTCCTGAGGTAGCTAATATTATACACAGTTATGTAAAACCATCACACAAGCGGCCTCCCAGTACTCTCATGTTACTGTGGAGTCATTAGGTAGCTAATCCAAGTTAATCTTCACATTGATGCCCATGTGAAGGCACTGCTCACAGCAAGTCTACATTTAGAGTATATAGCTAACTATAGTATGTAGGCAAGGATATTTTTACTAGGGTGGCTTACTTGTTGCTCCCGGTGTAATGGTAGTTGGTGTGCCTGTAGGAAAAGGTGAGAATTATAGCTAAGAGACTAAGCCTTATGAACAAGTGAAAGTCAGAATTTCTATATAGGGATAGTAGTGATAGTGTTGCCACTAATGGTTTCACAGATTGGTGAACTTGCAGGCTTACAAGTTAAACGTCACATAGTGATATTTTGTGTGCTCACCAATGCAAATGTAATCTAAAAAGTGCTGAAAATTTTATTACCAAAGCCTTAATTTGTATGTATATACTTTGATTATAGTGCAAGCCATACCGGGAATGTAAAGAGGGAGTTCGTTGCTTGTTTCACTCTTCAAATCACCATCACATAGTTGAGCGCTGACAGCAATAACATATTCAATGCCCGGATTAAGATACAGTGTTGTTTGTGTTTGTTTCGTAACATTATTTACGGCTTCTTCAGAGGATGTGTTAGTAAGTGTGAGATTGTATTCAACATCATCAGGGGCACAGGTACCCTTTGTCCACCACACTGTCACTTTATAAGTTCCATTGTCCATTTTAACCATGGTATAATTATCTAACAACACTGGAGCATTAAGACCTAATACATCAGAAATAAATTGTTTATCAGAATGCATGCTGTATACACATACCATCTATTGTGACGGAAACGTGTTGCCTCTCTGCACCTCCATTAATGCAAAACAGCTTCATATCGCACATTGAAGTAGTGTTGAAGGTGATTTCAGATTTGATGACTGTTCGATTGCAAATGCAGTCAACTTCGGCGCCATTGATCTCTCCGAATGGGCAACTGATAGTCTGAGCCACCGGTCCAGGATCACAGAAAACTCTTATCTCATCAGAAGCCTCTTGACACGCCCATAAAAGTAAAGGTTGCGTTACGTTGCATTGAACAGTTACCGGTTGGGAAGGACAAAATTCCTGACGAGTCGAAGAGAGGGAAACTGCGGGAACGGAGAAAATAACATGTATATACAGTTACTCTACACTCGGCGCAACAGAACTGCGTGCGCGTTGATCGACTGCTGGTGACCCAATTTCTCTGAGGAATGCCTGGTTTCTGTATATACGTAGAGTTTGCCTGCTATTTCTGCCCGACAGAACGTAATGAAAAACACAGATGTAGCTACGTAGCTAAACACATTGAGCACTCACCATTGCCGCTCATGTCACAATTATCGCTGTCACAATTCACGACTATTCTCTCGGGCGGCGATAGCACCATCAGAAAGGCAATAGAGAAAAATCTTACGGTAGCCATTATAGACAAGACTGAGATCACTTACTGCGCCAGCTAGCTAAACATAACGCTGCGCATGCGCACTGAGGATTCTGCGCGTAATTTTCAAGACCCCACGCCCTCGTGTTATGTCGTCCCTGCACATCCCATGGCTGGCCCTGGTGCAGAGTAAGAAGCGACTAGACCGTGAGAAAGGTCTGCAGCAGCTCAAGGAGTCAGTGAATGAGGGTAGGCTGGGGGAGGAGGAGAGGAAGGAGGGTGAGAGAGTGGTCTCTGAACTGGTGACCTCTCTGACCTCTCCCTGGGAGGCCAAACATGGCGGTCTCATGGCATCAACAGTCCTCCTTCCTGGAGCATCACCTCAACTCATGGAGAGGATGAGGGGGAGGTCCCTTTGCTATTGGAATATGATGAATCTAGAGTGAGACTTGCTGCTGGTGAGCCACGTCAACCCTTTCACGGACGGCTTAGAAATGCGAAACAAGCTAGAACTTTCTCCCTCGGGAGTGTTCCAGTATTACATGGTGTGTCGTGTGGTTGATAAACAGAGTGTGCCTTACGCTCCACCAGGTGAGGTGGCAGGTGTCCTGTGTGCTGTGGGGGG
This sequence comes from Geodia barretti, assembly GCA_030341885.1. Classification (NCBI taxonomy): domain Eukaryota; kingdom Metazoa; phylum Porifera; class Demospongiae; order Tetractinellida; family Geodiidae; genus Geodia; species Geodia barretti. The sequence goes on from CASHTH010003353.1 coordinate 5,957, forward strand.
TGAGGGTGTGTGTAGGGAGGTGCTACCCTACATCACTGGAGGAATAGAGGGTAACCTGGAGCGAGACAGTGGAGAGGTTGACACTCAACTGACCCAGAAACTGAACCAATCCTCCTCCTCCTCTGCTGAGAATAGCCACACCGAAGACAGAACAGAGAGAGTAAGTTATTTGGGTTGCGTCTGTAATTACACCGTGTGTATGTGGTTGTCCAATGTGGCATTCATTACCCAGTTCATGAATACTGCTAACCTGTAATTGGGTGCAATAAGTCATGATGAAGCAGGCCATGCATCTTGCCTTCTCTGCTACACCCAGGCTGGATCTCCCACAGCAGCTGAGGTATTTCATGACACCGCAGGCTGGAGACACCTCGAGACATACATGACGTTAGTCTGTTCATTCTAACTGAGCGGGTCTCTCTTTCAGTGGCTTTTTAAACATCATCATGTCAACTGCTATTAGAAACCTACAGTACATTATGTATGCACAATTTTTGCATGAACTGTGTGGAGACTCTGTGCTATGTCTATACATACAACCTGAAGTTATTTTCAGTGCTTAGCTGTTTTGTACTTCTCTTGATGTACGAAGGGGTGTATGTGTGTGTGGTCATTGCAGGGCACTACAGCATGTGGTGGAGAGGTGTGGCATTGCCTTTGAGCCACATCTGACCTCTGACCTCCTCCAGCTGGTGTTCACATGTCTGAGTCACACCAACAGGTTTGTTAGAGAGACTGGCTACAGAGTCATCGCCGCCTTCATCTCCATTCCTGGTGGGTACTGCACTGTGTGTGTGTGCTAGTGTGCAAACATGACTAATGATTACACTTCATGATTCTATGGTGGGCATCTACTAGGGTTGTCTACTGCCAGTGTGTCAGCCTTTTGGCCTGACATTACCAGAAACTTGGCCAAAGGTCTCTCTGATAATTGGAGTCAGGTATTATTACATTCGGCCTTTTGCACCAATTGTGTGTATATACTATTTGGCCTTCTGTATACATACAAATTGTGTGTGTAGCTGTTCTATTGAGTGTGATGTACTCTATTGTAGGTGAGGATGTCATCCTCAGTGGCGACACGAGTGTTCCTGACTCAGCTGCCATCTCTTGAGGCAAGAGAACCTTACTTTCCATCCCTCCTACCTCCCCTCTGCCTCAACAGGTACATACTATATACACATGGGTATGCATAATACACTCCAAGTCATGTTGAACAAAGCGTCAGTTTACCTCCATACCACTGTGGGTGTGGTCCCCAGGCATTATGTAGCTGAAGGTGTGAGGCTGTACTGCCAGGAGACGTGGAAATTAGTCACAGAAATGAAAGGAGTTCAACTTGTTGAGAAATACATTGCACAGGTACATATACACAGAATCATGACTCGTGTAGTAGTGTTAGCTATAGGAATTCATGCCCCACTGTCTGCTAGGTGGTGGAGTTCTATATCTCACAGACAGAGGCAGCCAACCATGCAGTGAGAGAGGCAGCATGTGCCTGTATTGCTGAGCTGGGCACAAAGGTACGTGTACATAAGAGCCCTGTGTTTACAGAGCATACTGTAGTGGTTTTGAATAGGGACATGCATGTACTGCATTGTATGGGAGCTGTTTACAGTGAATGCAGAGTTTTATTCATGGTACACATGAGGAATGTGCTGATGCTGGCTGGGTGATGATGCGTTTACAACGACGGGGGATTTGATTCACATGTAGTGGCACCATTCAAATTTTTAAATTTTAACTGACACATCATTACTAATACAGACTGTCCAAGATTATGTATATCATGTTACAAGTATGAATGTTGTATGTGTGTGTCCAGGTGTCCCCTGGAGTTCTGGGACCTCACATCCCAGACCTGGTGAAGGTTCTTCTGCAGTGTTTCAGAGATGACAGCTGGCTGGTCCGAGATGGTGGGTAATACTACTGTCTCTCACTACCTGTCATGAGTGGTACTCTACTGACACAGCAACCACAAAGACTGTGTATCGTACTCACCAGTGTGTGTGTGTGTGTGTGTGTGTGTGTGTGTGTGTGTGTGTTTGTGCGTGTTTGTGTGAGTGTGTGTGTGTGATGTGTCTTAGTAAACTGACGTCTTTGTTGTCCATGTATACCCATGCACCAATGGACTCCACCCACTGACAAGAGCAGCAGCATGTCTGGCATGTGGGAACTTCATGTCGTCGTTCCCCGAAGAGTGTCGACCGACTCTGCCTCAGCTCCTCCCTCTCTTCTTCTCCAGTCTGGAGGACTCCATGCCCTCCGTCAGACAGGGGGCTGCCTCCTCTCTCGCCACTCTCGTCTCCGTCTATGGTATAACACTGTACTAATGTGTACTACAATTAGGTGTTGTCCCATGTGTGTGTGTGTGTAATGACAGGGAGTGAGGTGGAGGAGAAGGTGATGTCAGTACTCAGAGAGAGAATACCTCTGGCTGCCACCCAGCCTCTCACTGACTCCAGGTACAAAGGTTCTATATTCTACCTGTCTCTATCACATTCACACGTAATGTACGAACACAGTTAGGAATTGAGTTGATTGTCTCATCTGCTCCATGACCATAATAGGCTATGTCCGTGTGGTGTAGGCGTAAGAGTTAGGGGATTATCCAGGGTTTTCCCCTGTTGCCTGACAATGCATGTATACAACATGTTGACTATATGCGGTGCGAACGTTTCGTACACGTTGCATCATCGTCATGTGTGAGAGCCAACTAGTAAGCATGTATTCCGGCTGCCAACAAATTGAGTGGACGTTGCTCTTAACCCTTGTACTCTTTTTGTATGTATGCATGCATTGTCTACAACATCATGTGTGAGAGCCAAACACGTAAATTCTGTGTCCTCCCAGACACCCTGGACTGGACCCGAGACCTGCGGTGTTTGGAGTGGTCCAGAGACTGAATGACATCCCCCTGGATGACGCGCCACACACACGACCAATCAGGTCTGACGCTCGTCCATCTCCTCTCTCTACTACAGGACACTTTCTCTGTTAAAATATTTGTGGAGCTGGCTACTCGTAAGCAGTCTTATGACCACGAATACAGATTTCGCGCTTCGTGTCTTTCTGACGATGGGAGATAGTCAGAGTGTGAGGTGGCTGTGTTGTTTTGTCTGTGTTGATCAGATGCTTACTCGTGTGAGGTCGCTGCGCTCCTCAGATGAGGAGAGTGGTGCGATGTATGGACACACCCACTTCCAGAGAGTCGCTGCGGAACCTGGGAGAAGACTGGCACCTGTCTCTCCTGGAGACCCTCCTCCACAGGCTCCCACCTGGCCCGGGCCCTCGGGAAGAGACCCTTCAAGAGACATCTCGAGCTCTTCATCGACACCATTTTCTATGGAGCCGTGAGTTCTCTCTCTCTCTCATGTGGCGTGTTTTCCGACCTTGGGTGGCCCAACTAGTGGGCCATTACTAATTGACTAATTTTTCCCTGCGAAACTTTCCCCCTAGGCCAGTGACAGTGCACTGGTGAAGGCAGCGGCTGCAGACTGTCTCACTATGCTGAGTCAGTATCTTGGCCACGTCATTCTGAGAGGTCGAATAGAGCAGGACTCTCCTCAGTAAGTTGTGTCTTACGTACACTACATGCTTAACGATTGGAAGCTTGATTCTGCATGGGGTTGGTGTTGCTCTTCTGAGTGACACTCAGACTCGGCCCTACCTCCGTATTCTCTCTGTATTTCACGAATTATGGGGCTTAAGAGAGGCTGTTATGATGTTGCTGCTAGAAATGCATAAGCAATTCTCTATGTGTGTGCATATGAGTGTGACTAGGGGGCATTGCCTGTTTTGCCAGTCAAGGAGTGTTGTTATTAACCCTCGGCGCGCATGCACAGCAAGGGTTACGGTAGGCCCATCAATTTAGCGGTGCACCGCATGCATAATGCGCCGAGGGTTTGCACTTCAGTGCTTTTCATCGTATTTTGTTTCTGTACATGTGCAGGCACCTTGCAGTGTTTGATACCATTGTTGCCGGTCAACCTTCTTAACAACTTGGACTATGAACTGATGTACTATTTTGTATGCACATGTATATGGAACGCCAAACCCGACAAAACTCTGACGTAACACCGTCCTGTTTTGCGCACGCTCTTGGAAGCGTTTGTGTAAATGTTTAGCTAATCGTTTGAGGTGTTGGTAAACGTAAACGTTCGTTGACACGCTCCGGGAAACGTTTTCGCGAACGTTTCTGTAAATATTTAGCCAATTGTTAACCAGCATGCGCAGTATACTTCCTCGTAAAAGTGAGGGTATGAGTAAGAACGTATAATTTAACCCATACCACATTTGCACCTGCTTGCTGGGACACACATGACAGCTGTGTTAATTATTGTCAAGTGAAGGGAGTCGTCTGAATTAAACTTACAACCCGTGTGGCAGTGCACATACTGTAATGGTCATTCTAAACATGTGGAAGTATTGAACTGTTCACGCTCGCTTGTCCGCCAAAAATGCATGGCATTCGTTCTAGTAATAGCATCTGAGCTATAATTGTACAATTGGTCAAGAGAAAAAATAAAACTACCAGTTAACTAGCACTGTTTGACATAACTCACACTACGTCAATAATTGTCTCACTTGTAGCTGTTGTTCCATCATATGCTAATCTTAGAATGTGAAATTTGCATTCCAACTTCCTTGACTGTAAATTATTGTGCCATTATGGTGAACAATTACAATCGGGCAGCACTTCTTTGACTGGCAAACCTGACAAGAATTTCGACAGACGTACTTGAGGATAAACTGGTTTTCTTGATAATGCAGACACAATACGCGGCCTCCATTTGATTCATCTTTCTCTGTCACATATAAGTATTGGTTATCAGAACATATTCCTCGGAATGCGATTCCAGGTTTGAACTGTTCAGTACTAAGACCAGTCTTCATTTTCCCGCAATTTTTCACTCTAAATTTCATATTTTCAATATCTATATCCAGGATTCCAATAGCAGCTGTAGTGGTAACGAAATACTTGTCATTAAGCTTCGTAATTCCAATGGGGTAAAAGATAATTTCAAGAAATACTGAAGATTCAGGTCCAAGTCCAAAATGCATACCTTTTGGTTAACGCGTGCGCAAACAAAAACATGTTCATCAGTCACCAAAATTCCATACGCCACACCAAAATGTTCTGCACAGCTCCTATTGTTTTTCGCACTGGGATTCAGTTCTTCATCAAATTTAAACACTTTTGAATTGGTACTGGAACATAGAACGTATAGAAAACCATTATTATCCTTTCCAATTCCACGAACAAATTTCGGTAGGGATACATCGCAAACAAAAGTCCCATTGTGTTCACATTTGCGCAGAAACTTTTTATCTTCGTTTTCAGTGAACGAATAGTACATATAATTTGTCATCAACAGACAGACCACCAACCCCGCTTCGTATTTCAACTTTAACATCTTCCCTCCTTTTGGAGAATTGGCTTCGCTAAAATAGAAGGTCAAATAAAAACTCATTAGGGCGAAAGTAGCAGCAGCAGGTTTGCAACTGGCCCTGATTGGTTTGAGATACTTAGTAGATAGCGGAAGATACGAAGAGAGGGAGGGAGAGAGATAATTATTGGGAAAGCTAGAGAGTGAGTTCCTGAAATATGTAGTGATTAAGGTTCGTGCAGTGAGTTGGGTCTCTGATGTTTGGCATGTTTTAGCTTTACTACACATTGCATTTGCCAACAGAGAATTCGCTGCGTTCATTAGCAACTGTCATCCTGTACTCGTGTTGTATATAGCTTGAAAAAGTGTGTAAGGTGCGCACGCATACACACAATGTGCAATACCCCCTTCAAATTTTGTCATTCAAGCCAGCCAAAAAGCGGGGTATTTTACGGTAACATTCCTTACACCACTGATAGTCCGAGCATAAAAGAGCAAACAACAGTCTCAAAAGTATCTTTATGCCTTACCTCAGTCTCTTCAACTCAACTCCTGGAATGTGCAGAGGTTCAATATCGTGTAATTCAGGCCTGTCTACCTGTAAATATGAAATGAAAACCACGAAGTAACATGCGCCATACCGCTAATTGATGGCTGGGCTATCAGTATGCGTTTCTCCCGCTACTAGCTCGCGGAGAGTCAGGCACGGGCTATATAGCTAGAGTTGATACATGCCCTTCGTTGTGACTTCTTGTGCCTTCAGGATACACAGAGCAAACGGGCTAGGTCGAGGTCTTCTAGGACTAAAATAGGCCGCTTCGTAGCTTGTAGTACCAGACACACACACACAGACCAAGTATCGTAACCCTCGCTGCGCATGCGTCTAACGTACAAGGCAGAGAACACCACTGCATATTAATGGCGATGTAACCATTTAGTGAAGTTGTGCATCTTCTCTCATAGTGTATGTATGTGCACTGGTATCCCACAGTGTATAGTGTATGAATACGTCATACAACCAGACACCAACACAATCAGTAAATTTCTAGGCATTTCTAAAGGCCTCGCAATACTCTATCACAACAGTTATCAATGTTAATGTTGCCTACCTTTTGTGGTTTAACTACAGGTGGTATGGCATGGGGTACAGCTGTTGCCAGGGGAGCAGGCTGGGTCTGACAAAAGAGGGTGGAAACACAGAGCAATATTCACGGATATGATTCATAGCCAATGAATAAAAAATGGATATCAAACAGCAAGCTATTTAACAAGCAAAAAATGATAAGACAAAGATATAGGGATGGTGTCATGTATATAGCTTTGTGTGTCTTAGCTGTGTAATGACCCCTAGTTCTTTCCTTTTTCATGTTTGGACCCAATCCCTATATGCATTTGTAAAAATAATTAATTTTACCACTTGTATAGGTTAGGATGATCCTAAAAGATTGCAGAACCTCATCCTTGGATCCTAGCATTAATCCAAAGACAAGCACAGCAACTCATTTTCACGCCCACTTGCACCGGCTACATTGCTAGTGCATCTTTACACAGCACGGATGGTGAATGGATAGACACACAATAACCTTCGTGCCATTCTCAACTAAAACCTGGGACCTGAAAATGGACTGGCTGTAGAAATTACCTCGTTCACTCGTAAAATAGTTCCAGAGGCAGAAGAGTGTGGAGAAGTGGCTCCAGACAAACTAGGGAAGGCTCCAGCCTCTCTGTATCTGTAGGGAATTATGACATAATCCAAACCTCCGACAGAACCTATCATTGACTTACACTGGCAGTTTCACTAGCTCAGTCATGGGAGGACCGTCTCTCATGGAACAAGACTCCACGTGATGGTGAAAGGCAGCCAGCTCTCCCTGCCAGCCACACCCTCTGTCCTTGTGGCGACAGAACACACGCAGTGAGTTCACTTGACGCTGGAAGTATTTGTCCAACATCGAGCTCCAATCCTCCTCCTTGCACAGCGGACATGCCCCTCCCTCTCTCTGTATTCTGATGGCAGCTTCCTCTGAGATATGATTACCACAGCATGATGTGAGGTGAGGATGGAGCAGAACACCAGTTGTCACTGGACAGAAGAAGTCATCTGATGGCTCCTCAACAAATGGATAGTCCTCATCCAATGACGACACTTGGCCTGGCTCCTTGCTAAAAGAGTGCAGTTTAAATCTTTACCAAAGATGGACCAAAATGTTTTACTACCTTTTGTTGGCAGCATTAGACTTAGCAATTGCGGAGCTGTCACTGGTTGAGGATGGAGCCACCTGCACAGAGAAAAAAATACTGATGTATGGTTCATAGTGCATCATAGGACCACACAATGCAATGCAAAGTCACAGAACATGTGAACATACTATGACGCAAATCGTTTGGCTTTGACAGCCTACTTACTGGTCTCTGAGGAGGGATTTTGTAGACACAAATCTGTGTTGAGGTGTGGATGTCTAGTCTAGTGACACTGAACTCCTTGAAGTGCATGCGCATGAGTAAATAAAACCCAACGCATACGTGTACGCGCGCACTAGCGCGCGTAGCGTTCAGATCACGTGATTTTTGACGCACATACGTACGTTTAATTATACGGTGTATATAAAATATATATACCTTCAACTACATCATTACAGACACACCACATAGAGAGCTGAATGATACAACACACAAAGACAGTAGGATTGAACAAAGGCATTGTACACATGGTAATATGAAGTATGGTTACAGATGTCAGGTATTTGTCAATAATATGATGTCTGGTAGATTGTGACATTGATAGCAAGGTTTCCATTGTCTCCGAAATGAGAAGCCATTGCAGTCTCGAATATTAGGCAATCGTTGCTGCAAATGACACTTGATATACTGCAGTGGATGCTGAGAAAGGAAAGTATGCCATGGAGTTAGCACATGATGCTTTATACAGTGGAACCACTGATAAGGGACCCTCTGAGATGAGGACGACCTCTCTACAAAGGACACTTGTTTCAACCCCATGCTAATACTTTAGTGTATTATTTGACCTCCGAGATAGGGACGACCTCCCTACAAGGGACAGTAATCATCGGTCTCATGGTGTCCCTTGTTCGAAGGTTCGAAGGGACTGGAAGGTAGTTCAAGTGTATGTATGTATGTATAAATGTACATGTATGAATATATACTTTCGAGGCTTTGCTTCCCATGTTAGCTTTCTACCATGACCCACCAGCTCCAACTTGTATCTTACGAGTAAAGAAGAGAAGAGAGGAAGAAAGGGTGCAAGAAGGAGAGAAGAGAGACGAAAGATAAAGTAATATTCAATTGTAACCTTGCACACCTACACACAAACCAACACACCTGAACCCTCACTATTAGCAGGGTTCAGTTGAGGTGGTGGCTTAGATTTTACCTCGTCATCACCAGCAGTAGTGTTGGCTGCAGACTCTGTGGTGTCTGAGATGATAGAGACATTACCAGCTAAACCAACCAGCAAGAGAACTATGAGTGGAGCTGATCGTAACATACCAGTAGTAGTCTCAGGTACCACATCATGTGTTGCGGTAGAGTCAGGGAAATGAGCTGCTTCTACTTTCGCAGCTAGTGCTGGTAGGTTGACAGAAGGACTCTTGAGAGCTTCCACAATGACCCTCCATGTCGGTCTGGGCTGGATTTGCCTCGTGAAGGCAAGAAGAATGTGCAGCAGGCGCTCTTTGGGATCCTGGTATTGGCGGTGAATCGCCTCTACCTCGTGTGGCGGCAATAGCTTGACCCTGAGCACTTTGGAGTGGTTCTGCGCCTCCACAAGCTCGTCCAACATTTTCCGACACGTCGTCTGATTTCAACGTCTCGTCGACCGCTGGGGATGCGCAAGCAACTAACAACATTATACAGCATATTCACCCTCTGCAATTCCCCACCTTCCGCCATCTGTAAGACTGTAAGAGCCCGTGGAGAGAAGAGCTGATCGGCTCTGTTGGTGTGTTTACCTTGTATCCGTGCAACGCCCCCCTCTAGTCTCGCGGCACCGCCTACGAGGCGCCGTTAAATACTTGGCATTCTTGGGCGGATACCGACTCCAGCATGCCACCCAAGCGCACAATAATAGTGCATGGACTGAGCACACACACTCATGTTAGCGCTCACCTTCATGGGCAAAGGCCATTGCACAATCGGGGGAACACACCCGAGTTATAGAACCGGCAGTGTTAGCGCGGTAGTGTGGTAGTCCGTGCGGGATAAAGAGCGCCTGGGTCAACATGCCTCCAACACAATAAACAACAAGTAAATAAAAAAGTGTGGAATATAGGGATGCCATAAAAATCTGGGGATGCGCAAGCAACTAACAACATTATACAGCATATTCACCCTCTGCAATTCCCCACCTTCCGCCATCTGTAAGACTGTAAGAGCCCGTGGAGAGAAGAGCTGATCGGCTCTGTTGGTGTGTTTACCTTGTATCCGTGCAACGCCCCCTAGTCCCGCACCCGGTTCTGAAACTTTGTCCATCACGCGCGTATGAAATAGTTCGAAACTCGGTATCAACAAGCGACGCATTTAGTTTCTGTTTTTAACCCCCTTCGTACGCTGTTCATGTTGTCAGCTTACGCATGCGCTTAGAGTTCGCCCCAGGTTGGAGCTCGATATAGCCCTCTCAGGCTCTAGTGTTTTAGCTGCACTGGTTAGAGAGAAAAGCTGAGAGAATGGCGAGTCTACGCTCTAAACTACCCCCTTTGAAGGTTACGTTTCGTCCGACTGCGGGAAAAGTTGAAAGTTGTTGTGAGTGATCGCACGTAGCAGACTGACACAGAAAAATATCGATTGCACTTCGGAAATCCATGATAATATCCACGATGAAGCCTTCAGTGAAGGCCCAACTATGCATACCATTCAGAAACAAGCAAATTCAGCCGCGTGAAGAACATCTCATGAGATTGGGTTCTGAGTCTCCATCTCAGTAGCTGATGAGATAGTGTCCATCTCAGTAGATGAGATTGGGTTCTGAGTTCTCCATCTCAGTGTATGAGATTGGGTTCTGAGTTCTCCATCTCAGTAGATGAGATTGGGTTCTGAGTTCTCCATCTCAGTAGATGAGATTGGGTTCTGAGTTCTCCATCTCAGTGGATGAGATTGGGTTCTCGTGTCATCCCTACATAGAGAGCGTCTACCGACGCTCTGATAAGCCAATTATTATAACCCACAAACCTGTATATT
>CASHTH010003355.1:0-21423 GCA_030341885.1 Geodia barretti
GCCTGCCGCAGTGCGCAGCACTTGGGTGCCACCCTTGCGAATAGTGGGCAAGGGCACATCTGGAGAACGCGGGCTTAGAATCAGATGCAGATCGTACCGCTGAGAAGATTGCCTAATCAACACGAATGGTTGGTTGATATGCTTGAAAAATTCTATGCGGTATTTCGTCCGCGACTTGAAAAACTAATGATGGGGGTTTAGGTCTTAGCGTTCAGTGAGCAATTGAAGCGCAAATCCCGTATGTAATTTTTTCTGGACAAATAGTTTTACTGTTTTTCGGTTGTTTTTCAAAAGCAGTCGAGTTCGTAGTTGCGCAATTCATTGCGCTTTGCGTAAGTCCGAACATGTCTTAACTTTACTGATTTTTGGTCCGAATAAACGGGGGTACTTCGTATGTTCAATCAATTTTTCAATTACTTTTTATCTTTTGTATTCCTTTTATGATTATTGGTTGTAGCACAATTTTTTCAGCTCAGGAATGGAGTGATAACTACGCGCTAATGGATGGAGTGCAATCAACAAGTCCGCAAATGGCTGATGGAAATCTTGAAACTATAGGAGCAGCAGCGTTTACATCAGATAACACAATGTATGCATTAAATAATAAAGGAGATTTTGTCCGAAATGATTCTATAGCGGTCGTTTCATTACCAGAAAAGAAGAAAATTTATAGGATTACACTTCACTCGGATAATTTAAAACATTTTGTTGTATACGTGGATAAAGGTAAAAGAACAAAAAGTGAAGATTGGCATCGTATTATAGAGATGCGAGATGTAATATCGAAAAAAATTGATCTCAAACTTAAGATGCCCTATTATACGCATCAGATTAAGATTCGTATATTGAAGACTCATCCACAAGTTCAAAAATATGGAATAGCCACAATGGGATCTGGAAGGCTTGATAGAACAATATTTACCAAATCGTAGACCTATTCATTTACCGGGCAGAATACGGGAAATTGAGATTTATGGTTTTAAAACTACAGAATAGTTATGAACAGTATTAAGAGAAATAACATATATAGCCCCAGTAGGTGCGGTTTCCTAACCAATGCAGTGAAGTGCCAACGTTAATTTAGACCAAAAATTAGAAAAGTTAAGACAAGTTTTGTTGGTCAAATTCAAGAGGTGTCAAATAGCCTAACGTCGAGTGTGGACGTTTCTGGTGATACACTTGTGTGATAAAATGACCGATACGCGCTTTAGCCTCCATTATATCATCATAGTCATTGAGGTGAACCTCTTCCTCCTTGAGAGTTAGGAGGGGTTTTCAACTCGGCTAGAGCAGCGATGATTTGACATGAGGACATCTTAAAATCCGCGTCATCCGTGTAATCCGCATAATCCGCGATTCAGACAAAAAGGTGTTAGAATTATGAGGCATTATCCTGAATATAAAGAGAGCGGCGTGGAGTGGATTGGCGAGATACCGAAGCCTTGGAAAATAAAACGCTTGAAATACATCGCGGATTTAAACATGGGGCAATCACCACCTTCGGAAGAATACAACAGCGATCAGATAGGAACGCCTTTTCTTCAAGGCAACGCCGATTTTGGACTGCATCATCCGACACCGAAAATCTATTGCCCAACAGCAAAGAAACACGCGAACCCTGGTGATATTTTGCTATCAGTCCGCGCACCTGTCGGGGCAATCAACATCGCAAATCAAGAATACGGGATTGGTCGCGGTTTATGTGCAATACGCCCTCGAACGAATCAATTTGAACGCCGTTATGCTAAGTATTTGCTTGAGGTTGTCCGTACCGAGTTACATGTCATTGCGACTGGCAGCACTTACGAGGCTGTTACAGTAGATGAGGTTTCTAACCTCACTTGCATTGTGCCACGCCTCTCTGAGCAGATCCAAATAGCTAACTTCCTTGACCGGAAGACGGGACAGATTGACGAGCTCATCCGCATCAAAGAACGACGGATAGAACTGCTGCAAGCACAACGCACCGCACTGATAAATCAGGCAGTGACAAAGGGGCTTGACCCGAATGTGGAGATGAAACCGTCGGGGGTGGAGTGGATTGGGGAGATACCGAGGCACTGGAATCTGTCTATGTTGAAGTATACAGCTCGTTTAGTTTATGGTGATACTTTAATTTCCGAAAATAGGCAGAACGGTGTCGTGCCTGTATATGGATCTAATGGCATTATTGACACTCATTCTTCAGCAAACACCTTATCACCCGGAATTATTGTTGGACGTAAAGGTTCTCTGGGTAAAATACAATATTCTGATGTTCCCTGTTTTGTTATTGATACGGCATACTTTATTGACAGATGTACTTCTACATGTAAACCTCCGTTGGCTATACTATGTCCTTCAAGCCCTTAAACTGGAAAGGTTTCGGAATAGTGTGCTTCCAGGTCTGAATCGTGAGTCCGCAGAAGGTCAATATGTCCCTCTAATCACGGCAGAGGAACAAACCCAAATCGCCAACTTCCTTGACCACAAAACCGAACAGATTGACGAACTGATATCCACGGAGCATCGAAAGATCGAACTCCTCAAAGAATACCGTCAATCCCTTATCTCCGAAGCAGTGACCGGCAAAATAGATGTCCGAAACGAGGTGTAGACTCTATTTTTTTATTTTCTGAGTCGGCGTGCGATAAATATCGCGTTGATTTTTCGGTATTCCTATGCTATACTTGTGAAACACGTTTTTTCATCTATTGAAAGTATAGGCAGCTATGCCCAAAACACAGGATATTCAGATAGAACACTTCCCTGACCGGAGCCTCAGGCGATTGCTCCAAGACGGTGAATATGTGAGGTGGTTAGTCCAAATCATCGCCCCGGACATTGAGGCGTTCCTCGACTTCAACCGGATCATATACAAGGAAAGGAGTTTTATTTCTGAGGCACTGCAAGAACGCGAGTCGGATGTGCTACTGAGTGTCCCGTTTGAAAAAGACGCAGATGTTGTAGATACCGATGCTTGCTCATCTATATCCTCATTGAACATCAATCTACTGTGGATAAAACGATGGGGTTTCGGTTGTTATCTTACATGGTCCAAATCTGGGAGTCGCAACGGCGGGAGTGGGAAACGGAGAAGATTCCACAAAGTGAAAGACGTTTACAGCCGATCCTGCCGGTTCTGTTTTATACAGGCGACGCGCCCTGGACGGTGCCGGTGTCCCTGACGACGATAATGGATGTTCCTGAAATTTTGGCGCGTTTCGTCCCAAGTTTTGACACGCTGTTTTTAGGGGTCAAGGAGACTGAGACAGATGTTCTGACGCAATCCGGACATCCGTTAGGCTGGTTGTTGCGTGTGCTTCAAAAGGAGCATTCGGACAAAACAGAGATAAGTGAAGCATTGGCGGATGCTGTATCACATTTAGCGTCAGTGGATGAAAACTTTGCCCCGCAAGTTGCGGAGGCACTCCGCTATTTTGTGCAGTTGATATTCCACCGGCGTTCTCTTGAGGAGCGCGATGCGTTAGTAGGTATTATCAGACAACATATTCACGATCATAAGGAGTTAGAAAACATGGCACAGACAACGGCTGAGTTTCTTATAGAACAAGGTAAAGCAGAAGGTAAAGCAGAAGGTAAAGCAGAAGGTAAAGCGGAAGGTAAAGTGGAAGGTAAACAGGACGCGGCACTCAAACTCTTGGAGCTCCGATTTCAAAACGTGCCAGAAACGCTCTCCCGCGAAATCAGCAATATCCACAACCACAAGCATCTGGATATTCTCTTAGAGCAAGCAATGACAGCACAAAGTTTAGAAGAGATTGATACGCATTTCTCCTAAAAGTTTCCCTGATACGGGGACTTTAGGGTGGTAAAATACCCAACCAACTCAAATCGCCAACTCCCTCGCCCTCAGACGACATATTCACGATCATAAGGAGTTAGAAAACATGGCACAGACAACGGCTGAGTTTCTTATAGAAACAAGGTAAAGCAGAAGGTAAAGCAGAAGGTAAACGGGATGCAGTCCTCAAACTCCTGCAGCTCCGATTTCAGCACGTGCCAGAAACGCTCTCTCGCGAAATCAGCAATATCCACAACCACATACAGTTGGATATTCTCTTAGAGCAAGCAATGACAGCACAAAGTTTAGAAGAGATTGATACGCATTTCTCCTAAAAGTTTCCCTGATAAGGGGACTTTAGGGTGGTAAAATACCCAAACAAACTCAAATCGCCAACTCCCTCGCCCGTAAAACCAAACATGATAGCCGCAGAGCAGCGAAAGATCGAACGCCTCAAAGAATACCGTCAATCCCTCATCTCCGAGGTAGTGACCGGCAAGATAGATGTCCGAAACGAGGGTTAGCCCATGCCGAGGTATACGGAAACAGATTTTGAAGATCACATCGAAGGATACCTGAATCAGTCTGGCTACCGGTCGCTACAATCCACTGACTATGATAAATCCCTCTGCTTAATACCCAATGAGACGCTGAAGTTTATTCAGGACACGCAACCGGAAGAATATCAGAAACTGGAACGTCAGCATGGGGAAGACACACCCCAAAAACTCACGCTCCGTATCAGCAACCAGATTAAGAGTCGAGGTGTGCTGGACGTGCTGCGGAAAGGCGTTAAGGATCGGGGCTGTTCCTTTGATTTGACCTACTTCCAGCCGTCAAGTGGCATGAACCCCACCCATAAAAAACTTTACAATCAGAACCGATTCTCCCTCATTAGACAACTGCATTACTCACAGCGAAACGAAAAATCGCTCGATATGACGTTGTTCCTCAACGGTCTGCCGTTAGTGACAATGGAACTGAAGAATAGCCTCACTGGACAGACGGTGACGGATGCAGAGAAACAGTACGCACAGACCGAGATCCGAGAGAGCCGTTGTTCCAATTCAAGCGATGTCTGGTTCACTTCGCCGTGGGCAACGAGAAAGTTTCGATGACAACCCAATTGCAGGGTGGCAAGACACGCTTCTTTCCGTTTAACAAGGACATCGAAAACCCTGTGAATCCGGACGGTCACAAAACCGCCTACCTATGGGAGGACATCCTACAGCCCGATAACCTCATGGAGTTAATCAACAACTTTATCCATGAGCAGGAGACCACAGAAAAGGTCTACGATCCCCGAATCGGCGGGGTAAAAGATGTGAAGCACCGCGTGCTCGTTTTCCCGCGATACCATCAGCTGGATGTAATCCGTAAATTGAAAGCGGCTATCGTAGAAGCAAAAGGTGTCGGGCATAACTACCTCATCCAACACACCACCGGGAGCGGCAAATCGAATTCCATCGCATGGTTGGCGCACCTACTGACCCATCTGTACCGCTCCCCGACTGATACAAATCGGATTTTCGCTTCTATAATTGTCGTGACAGATCGGCGCGTGCTTGACAAGCAGCTGCAGGAGACAATCAAGCAGGTGGCACAGGTTGACGGCGTGGTGCATCCCGTTGATGAAACTTCGGCACAACTCAGGGGTTACCTCGAATCCGGCAAAGACATCATCATCTCGACGATTCAGAAGTTCAGTGTGATTGCAGAGGAGATCGGCAAACTCAAAAGTAAGACCTTCGCCGTGATTATTGACGAAGCGCACTCTTCACAGAGCGGTGAATCTGCAAGGAATCTCAGGATTTCGCTCTCTCAAGGGATTGAGCTGGGCGTAACAGAAGATGATGCCGACGAAGTATCCGATATAGATGCTCGGATTATTGAGGAGATGGAACAGCGCAGAATGCAGGATCATATCTCCTATTTCGGTTTCAGCGGCACACCGAAAAACAAGACCTTAGAACTGTTCGGACGGAAGGACGCAGAAGGAAAATTTATCCCTTTCCACGTTTATTCAATGCACCAAAGCATCAGCGAAGGCTTTACACTGGACGTGCTGCAGAACTATACCACCTTTAAGAGATATTTTGAGTTGGTCAAAAGTGTGCCGGAGGATAACGAGTACGAGAAGGCGAGGACGCTCCGGACACTGACCAATTACGTTGACCTGCAGCACCACAGCATTGAGATCAAGACCCGGATTATGTTAGAACACTTCACCGCACGCACCGCAAAGACGATTGAAGGGAAAGGGCGGGCGATGTTAGTCACGCCATCCCGACTGCACTGCGTCAGATACAAGTTAGAGTTTGATAAGCAGATGAAGGAAATGGGGCTGTCCTACGGGTGTCTGGTAGCGTTCAGTGACACTGTCCACGACACCGACAACGGGCAGGACTATACGGAGAATGGAATGAATGCGTTACCCCCAAGCACTTCAATTGCGGACAGTTTCAAGGATCCGCAGTATCGGATTCTAATTGTCGCGAGCAAGTTCCAGACCGGTTTTGATGAGCCGATGCTACAGACGATGTACGTCGATAAGCGATTAGACGGGCTGCAATGTGTCCAAACCTTGAGCCGCCTGAACCGCGTCGCCACCGGCAAAACCGATACGCTGGTACTCGACTTTGTGAATGAACCCGAGCAGGTACAAGAAGCTTTTCAGCAATACTATCAGACCACGACGCTTGCACAGGAGACCGACCCGAATCGGTTGTATGACCTACAGAGCCAGTTGGACGGTTTTGATCTCTATGACGAGGAGACCATTGAGGAATTCTGCAGTATCTTTTACGAATCAAGTCGACCGGATGAATTGCTACAGGGCATTCTTGATGGCGTTGTTGAGAGGTGGTCAGCACTTGAAACAGATGACAAGGAGGAGTTTCGTTCTACCTTACAAAGTTATATTCGCCTCTACGGATACATTTCACAGTTGATTACCTTCACCGATGTAGCGTTGGAAAAGTTGTACGTTTTCGGTCGTAGTTTAAACAAGAAGCTCCCGAAACGGGATCACCCTGACCTGCAAGATGTTCAGGAATCTGTGGACTTGGATTCGTTTCGTGTACAGAAAATGCATGACAGTCTACAACTCTCCCTTGAAGCGGAGGATAGCGAGGTCGAAGGGATCGGCAGCGATATCGCTACCGTGAGAGAGCCTGAGCAGGATTTCCTCTCCAATATCATTAACGTTCTGAACAATGCCCATCAGACAGATTTCACAACAGAAGATAAGGTTGACATTGCGACCATTCACCAAAAAGTGCACGAAAACGAAGAACTCCGACAGGTGATCGAAGGCGATAATACGGAGACCAATAAATGGTATAAGTTT
Source organism: Geodia barretti (assembly GCA_030341885.1). Classification (NCBI taxonomy): domain Eukaryota; kingdom Metazoa; phylum Porifera; class Demospongiae; order Tetractinellida; family Geodiidae; genus Geodia; species Geodia barretti. The sequence goes on from CASHTH010003355.1 coordinate 7,134, forward strand.
GAGCAGGTGGTTGAGGACATTTTATTAGGTTTCGTCAATAGTAAATTGGAGCTCTTCACGAAATTATCGCAACCGGAAGTCAAGGCGGATCTCAAGCGTCAACTCTATCAAGCCTATCTTGAGCAACCGTCCTCGCGGGCTTAGCTACTTTTTATTCCTACCCCATCAGTCAATCCTACATGTTCTTCAATGCTCGAACCGAATTCCACAAAGGCCCGCAAAAAAGTGTTTATTGTGCACGGGCACGACCATGTAGCTAGAGATACCGTAGCAAAATTTGTCAATAACTGGGGCTTAACAGCACAGGGCTATTTATAGTAAAGTTTAGAATACTAGGACACCCTGTGCCGTTCGTGTAGGAAACGACCTACGGGGGATGAAGTGTCTCGTTATTTTACGATCCTATAGTTTTCGTTTTTCTGCCCGATTTTTTGGACTCATGGGCCCGTAGGCGCGGTTTGGAACCGCGCCGGACTTGAAAAAGAGGATCCAAAAATTTAGACAATCCGAGAATTTGTTTAAAACTAAATGCCCCTGCTTCAAGGGATTAGGGCGGCAGCGCGTATGCATTCTTCTCAAAGGAAACATTGAGTTACCATCAGATATCCAAGGTGTGGTTTATATCCCCATGGACGATACTGGTAACTGGCAACAGACAATAATTAGAGAAATGCAAGCTGCGAGGCTTTTCGCTGAAATGAACACAAAATTTAATTAACACTCTCTTACCACGCCGAAAGGAACCCTTGTGCCCACACTTGAATTCAAAGGAAAACAACACATCTACGCCCACCACCTCACCATCCGTACCGATTTAGTTATTCTAAAAATAACTTATAGTTAACAATTTCCCTGTTCGACAATGCCTACCGCATTAGTGTCTTATACCAAATTAACCCCATTTGTAGCGCGAGGTCCCTGTGCCTCGCAACGCTGCCTTGATCAAAAAACTTCTAATCACGTTAATGGGGTATTAATCATCTTTTAAGGAATCATACGCTACTCTGAAATTCGCGCGTTTTTTCAGAGTAGCGTTTTGTTGAGAAATGTCCAAAATGCACGGCTCACCTCGTCCCTTGCGTGTTTTTCTCATACCTATTTTTCTGATTTTACTCTGAATACTCTGAAATTCGCGCGTTTTTTCACAGTTCTCCAAACCGTATCCGCTAATATATTTCATCTGCCACTTCAAATCAGAGGAACCCAATTCAAGAGCGTAATAGATCTTTTTTACTGTTCACTTTGCGTTCACATCGCGCGCAATATTCCCAATTGACATGATTCCCATTATAACGCCATGTCCCTATATCAGACTCGCGTCAACATATTTTTTGCAGGTGACACCCAGGTGACATAATGCTCGACAAAAAACCCTTCTCATAAGCACAGGGCTATTTATAGTAAAGTTTAGAATTAATAGGACACTCTGTGCCGGTTCGGTTAGGAATGCAGATCGCATTTGGGTGAGTACACCGCAAAACCGAACCTACCAGGGGATGAAAGTGTCTATTTATTTTTAGGTTTTACTATAGTTTTCGGTCCCGATTTTGGTTTTAGTTTATGGATGTTAACGTTTTTATGAAATACAGCGTGGAAATTGAGCCATATCTCGTAAAAATTGTTCACACATATAAAGTAAATATGTAAAACTAAATGCCCCTGTACTAATACCCATTTCCCCTTGACTGTTTTTGCCAAAGGCGTTATGATTGCTGCATTAGTACATATAATGAAAAAGGAGAACTCTTATGCAAGAACTCCAGGAATTGATTACACGGCAACCCTACACGCATCTCATCACTCCCAAAAGAGTGCTGATTGTGATTCTCGGCATTATAATCCTCGCGTGCTTAGCGACGAGTTATTATACGGTTGAGGCAGACGAGATCGCTGTTGTTCTGATGTTCGGCAAATCTGTCCGGCAAGCCGAGCCAGGACTCCACTTCAAATTGCCATTCGGCATTGAGAGAGCCATTAACGTTCCGGTTCGGAAGGTCTTCAAAGAGGAATTCGGTTTTCGGACCCTTAGAGCTGGCGTACGTACGCAGTATGACACCCGCGATTTCGCGGAGGAATCCCTCCTCTTAACGGGTGACCTGAATATCGCCGATGTGGAATGGGTGGTTCAGTATAAAATCAAAGACCCAAAAAATTTCCTGTTCTCTGTCCGGAACCCGCAGCGCACTTTACGCGATCTCACAGAATCGGTGATGAGTCGCATCATTGGAGATCGGACTGTCAGCGAAGTGCTGACGATCGGTCGTATCGAGATTGCCGCAGAAGTTGAAGAACATCTGCAACAACTCCTCGATCTGTACCAGACAGGTTTGGATGTGGCCGGTGTGACGTTGCAGGATGTGAATCCGCCGGAGGAGGTAAAGGCTGCCTTTAACGCTGTTAACGAGGCGAAGCAGGAGAAGGAGCGGTTGATCAATGAGGCGTGGCGCGATTACAACCAATCTGTTCCGAAATCCAAAGGGTTAGCATTACAAATGATTTCGGAGGCACAAGGTTACGCACTCAAACGTGTTAACGAGGCACAAGGCGATGCGGATCGGTTCAAAGCGATTCGCACAGAATATCAGAAAGCGAAAGAGGTCACCCGCCGCCGCCTCTATCTCGAAGCGATGCAAGAGTTTTTGCCGCAGCTCAAGGAGATTTATATTATTGACGGGAACACCAACTCACCTATCCCAATTCTGCAACTGAAAGAGTAGCGGATCTACAAAAGGAGTATTCTGATGAAATCGAAAAAGATACTGATACCCGTGATTATCGTTGTGATTTTAGCACTGCCAGTTGCTGCAGGGATGTTCTATGTCGTCTATGAAGGTGAGCAGGTGGTCATTACCGAATTCGGTCGTCCTATCGGGCAGCCTGTTATCACCGCCGGATTAAAAATGAAGACCCCTTTTATTCAGCAGGTGCATCGCTTTGAGAAACGTATCCTTGAATGGGACGGGTCGCCGAACCAGATTCCGACAAAGGACAAGAAATTCATCTGGCTTGATACCACAGCACGGTGGCGTATTAAAGATGCGCTCAAATTCTATCAAGCACTCGGAACAGAAGAATTCGCACAGTCCCGCTTGGATGACATTATCGATTCCGCTGCGCGGGATTTAGTGACGGCACAACTCTTGATTGAAGTCGTGCGGGATTCAAATCGGATCTTGACCCTCAATCTGGAAGTACTCGAAGAAGAGGAGGGACAAGCTGGTGAACCGTTGGAAGAGATTCAGATCGGTAGGGAACGGATTACGCGTATGATGCTTGAGAAGGTACAGGCAACTGTTCCGCAATTCGGCATCGAACTCGTCGATATTCAGATAAAACGGATCAATTATGTAGACGAAGTCCGCAAGAAGGTCTTTGATCGTATGGTTTCTGAACGTCAACGTATCTCTGAGAAGTACAAATCAGAGGGAGAAGGTGAAGCCGCGGACATCATGGGGCAGAAACAGAAGGAGTTAGAACGGATCCAATCGGAAGCCTATAAGGAAGCAGAGCAGCTTAAGGGGGACGCCGATGCCGAAGCAATCCAGATCTACGCCGAAGCGCACGGTCAAGACCCAGAGTTTTTCGCCTTTACGCAAACCTTAGAGACGTATCGAAAAACAGCCAATGCCAGTACGAAACTTATTCTCACAACAGATAGTGATCTCTATAGGTATCTCAAAAACAGTGACGTGATTAGGCGTTGAGCATCACATTTTGAAGCGTGGGGAGTTGGAGTTCCCTCTACAGCGATAGTAATACCAAATTAACCCCATTTGTAGCGCGAGGTCCCTGTGCCTCGCAATGCTGACTTGATCAAAAGACTTCTAATCAAGTTAATTGGGTATAAGGAGTCGGGAATCGGAGTTCCCTCCTACAAAGGCTATCAGCAGTCAAGGGTTTGTAGTCGTGCGATTTTGCGGCGTAAAGTTTCCCCACGGACTCTCACTGCGAGGCAACACGCGCATTCCGTGTTGATTCATGCGATCTGCATTCCTAACCTCGTCAACTCGCGTGTAAAGGTAATTATAACGTGAGTTCGATAATAAAAATTGAAGGGACCCCGTAGGTTGGGTAGAACGCGTGAATGACCAATAACCCTTCAGTTTACCAAGAAAAGTCTGCTTTTTGATGACACATTCATGGAAATAGACATAGCGAAACCCAACAATCCAACGCTGCCCGTGTGAGAATGTGTCGGGTTTCCAACTATACGCTTATGTCGAACTCACGTTAATTATAGGCTCTACTATATGCAAAATCCTTGAGGTTAAAGTGTGAGACGAATTCGCTATAGCGTCGCCATAAGCCTCGACGGCTATATCGCTGGACCCGGTGGAGAGTTTGACTGGCTTATTATGGACCCCGATATTAACTTCGCCGAGATGACCGAGCAGTTCGACACCTATCTGCTGGGTCGACGGACGTTCGAGGTCACGCGCAGCCACGGACAAGCGACAATGCCCGGCGTACGAACATTCGTGTTCTCGCGAACGTTACGGCAGAGCGACTACGACGATGTCACAATCGTCGGCGAAAACTGGAGGCAGGTGGTGCAGTCGCTCCGAGAGGAAGATGGAAAGGACATCTGGCTGTTTGGCGGGGGTTCCCTTTTTCGCAGCCTTGCCGAAGAAGGGTTCGTTGATACAGTGGAGGTCGCTATCATCCCGACCATACTCGGAGGCGGGATTCCGCTCGTTGCCGACCGTCCGCGCGAATCTCGTTGACATTGAAGGAGCACACGGTGTACGAGAAAACCGGTACCGTCGGGTTGGTATACACCGTAAACAATACCGCTCAGCTGTGAGAGCAGGGCTATTTAGTTTTCGGTTTTTAGCCCGATTTTGGACCCCCCAGGCCCGGTAGGCGCGGTTTGGAACCGCGCCGGACTTGAAAAAGAGAATCCAAAAATTTAGACAATCCGAGAATTTGTTTAAAACTAAATGCCCCTGGCTGTGAGAGAGGAATTAGTACTCAGTTGTCAGTACGATTTTTCTGCGAAAAATCTTTCAGTATTCAGTATTCAGTTTGTCAGTTAAGAGACAATTTGTAGCGTGTGCTTTTCTCGTAACTGCTACAAGAATATGACTGAGTACTGATAACTGAGTACTGACAACCACTCCTCTGACAACTAAACCCCGTGAAGCATCAACTCTCTCCCCTCAGCTTGAAAGCGGTTTGCATCGGGCTCCTGCTGATCCCCGTAAATGCAATGTGGCAGATGATGGGGCTGCGCTGGGACATCGCACACATGTCGATGATCTCTCTGCTCTATAACACCGTCACACTGCTGTTCGTGCTGACGATCGTAAACCGGTTCGCGAAAAAAATCTCACCGCAATTCTCTCTCTCCGCTGCCGAACTCCTGACCATCTATGTCATGCTGTGCCTCTCAACCGCTATCGGTGGGCACATGTGCGTGCAGATCCTCCTCCCCATTATCAGTTACGCCTTCGCTTATGCAACACCAGAGAACGATTGGCAATCCCTATTTTGGCACTATATCCCGTCATGGACATCGGTGAACGATAAGCGCGGACTGGCAAATTTCTTTGATGGCGGTTCCACGTTCTACCCGCACCTTGACGCATGGGGCACGCCATTGTTATTGTGGGGACTCTTTCTCGCTGCGCTGTTCTCGGTGATGCTCAGTATCAACTTCATCTTCCGAAGGCAGTGGACCGAGAATGAGAAGTTGAGTTATCCGCTGATCCAATTACCACTGGCGATGGCGAATCCCGAGGAGCGGGTTTTTCCGCAGCAAGGCGATGTGGATCGGGTTCGGCATTGCCGCGAGCATCGATCTGCTCAACGGGATTAATTATCTGTTTCCGCAGGTGCCGCGGCTCAGTGGTATCCGTGCGTATGACATCGCCGATTTCTTTACAGTCCGTCCGTGGAACGCGATTACATGGTTCCCAATCGGTATCTATCCGTTCGCCGTTGGACTGGCGTTTTTCATGCCGCTGGAATTGTCATTTTCCTGTTGGTTCTTTTATCTCTATTGGCAAGCACTCCGTGTGTTAGGCAGCGCTGTCGGTCTGTCGTCGCCGTTCCCGTATGCAGAGGAACAATCTTTCGGGGCATATCTCGGTATCGGCATAGTCGCAGTTTGGAGTGCACGCCGATACTTGACGCAAGTTTTACGCAAGCTGCTTGGCGCGCGGTCAACACTTGATAGTCAAGATGAACCGATCTCTTATCGTACATCGGTGGTATGGATGGTGCTGAGTGTGGTGTTTTTGGTTGGGTTCTGCTACAAACTTGGGATGTCGTTGTGGGTCATCGCGACCTTCTTCGGACTGTTCTTCGGGTTAGCGACCGGTATTACACGGATGCGCGCTGAACTCGGTTCACCCGTCCACGACCAGCACTATGCCGGTCCCGACAGGATGATGTATTCGGTATTCGGGGCGAAACGGCTCGGTGCAAGCAACCTGACGGGCTTAGCGTATCTCTACTTTTTCAATCGTGCGTACGATTGTCTGTTAATGCCGCATCATCTGGAAGGTTTAAAAATAGCCGAGCGTGCCAACATCGAAAACAAGACCTTTTGCGAAAGCGGTGATTATCGCGATCGGTGTCAGCATTGTTGCCACAATCTGGGCATATCTGCATGTCTCGTATCAAGATGGAGTCTATACGGCGTGGGCAGGCAGGGAGACCTTCAGTCGGCTTGGTAGAAGACTGGTCCAACCCGCAGGTCCCGATACCGCGGTGCTTGGTGCAATCAGTGTTGGAACAGTTGTTGCAATTCTCTTGGCGTTTCTACGCGGGAGAGTGGATGTGGCTGCCGTTCCATTCGGCAGGTTATGCCGTTACGAGCACCTTCACGATGAATTTCTTCTGGTTCTCGATCCTTGTGAGTTTCATCCTGAAATGGATTATTACGAAACATGGCGGGATTGGCGGTTTTCGCAAAGCGGCACCGTTCTTTCTCGGTCTCGTACTCGGTGAGTTCGTCGTGACGACCTTCTGGGGACAGTATCAATTTTGTTCCGATTGGAGACGTATATTACGATTAATTTGTAGAAATCAGTTATCAGTACGATTTTTCTGCGAAAAATCTTTCAGTACTCAGTTGTCAGGTAAGAGACAATTTGTGGCGGGCGATTTTCTCGTAACTGCCACAAGAATATGACTGAGTACCGAGTACTGACAACTGAAAACTGACAACTAAAAATCTAATCTATTTCCCATTCCTGCAAACCGAGCGGTAACGCGTCAGGACGTTCCGTCGTGCTTTCGATAACGACGTGTTCGCCGGTTTCGGAGGATTTGTCGAAGGCAAGCATCACCTCAAGCACATGATATGCCAATGCGCCGTTCGCTCGGTGCGTCCGTCCCGAAAGGATTGCCGATACCATATCAATGACACCGATCATTCGAGCGTTGTTCGGGAAAGGGATTTCCTGCTCTTCCCAATTGCCGCCTGCTGGACACACATTTACGGGACCGCCAAATCCGTTGGGGTCGGGGACCGTCATTGACCGGTTTCACCGTAGATTTCGATGCAAGGGAGACTATGCCGCCACATATCGAAACTCATAATCATTGTAATGATCGCGCCGTTCTGAAATTCGATTGTACCGGTAAGGTGCGTCGTAATTTCGACAGGAATACGTAAACCGTCCAAGGCTTGGCTCGTTGCGATGCGTTCTTCAAACGCCTTCGTCGTAATTGCCGCCACTCGTTTGACAGGACCGAGGATATTAACAAGCGCGGTCACATAATAAGGTCCCATATCCAACATCGGACCGCCACCAATATCGTAAAAGAAAGCAGGATTCGGGTGCCAACCTTCGGGCCCGTGCCCACACATAAACGCACTGCCTGCGATGGGTCTGCCGATTTTCCCCGCATCCAGTGTTTGCCGAGAGGTCTGGATGCCTGCGCCGAGGAAGGTATCTGGTGCCGATCCAACGCGGAGACCTTTTTCTGCTGCGGTGGTGATCAGTTGCTTTCCGCTTTCGGTATCTACCCCAAGTGGCTTCTCGCTATAGACATGCTTGCCTGCTTCCAAGACCTGTAGACCGACTTCGACGTGCGCCCTCGGAATCGTGAGGTTCACGACGAGTTCAATCTCAGGGTCTGAGAGCAATTCATCGACAGTACAAGCATGAGAGTTGTACCTTTTGGCTTGTGCCTGCGCCGCTTCCAGACGGAGGTCAGCACAGGCTTTGATTTCCAAAATGTCAGTTTTTCGTGCACCCTCAAAATAAGCACTGCTGATTGTTCCACAACCGATAATTCCAATTTTCATATTTAATTGCCTTTCAGGTGTTTTATCTACGAAATTGTGATTGTTCCACAAACCGATATTCAATTGTCCATTATTTAATGCCTTTCAGGTGTTTTATCTACGAAATGATGAATTAAATCTGTGTGTATTATATCAGTTATCCGGGATATTGGCAAGATTTTATAGAGCGACATCAGAGCCATTCAGTTCTCGGTTTTTTCGTCCAATTTTAGATCCCCAGGCCCGGTAGGGTTTTGCTGTGTGTTGTTTTTTGCTTGGTATTTTTGCTGCTGATGATATGTGGTGTTTTCTCTGCGATTTCTTCACGGTTTGGAACCAGGGCTCCCACCCGTTATCTCGGGAAGGGACACCGGGAAACCTGAAAAAGAAGATTCAAAAGTTGAGACATCTATGATAATGTCTAAAAACTTAGTATCGTAAAAAACTAAAGCGACCGTTCATCCCCGGTAGGCTGCTGTGGGTGCTTCGGTCAAAAAGGAGTTGGCAATTGCCTATAAGTGTAGTATAATCTGATATTGAACCGCTCCTGCACGACACAAAACTGCCCGGCGGTAGTCCGCATGAACAGCAAAAGCATCGGAGACCCGCTCGAGTATTTTACGATCAGAAAAGCTGGAGACATCACCAAATCCAACTCGGAACGTGGCCACGATTCTCTCTGATCACAACTCCTTGATTTTGAAGTTCGAAAAAGAAAAGGAGTCTAGTGTCTGAGACACCCTTCCTGCGTAGTGTGGAGAACGAGAAACATGGTATATGAGAACGATGCGTTGCTGTACGTATTAACGTAGAGGATTTAACACGGTTCGGCTCTCTTTTCGTTACAATGATATGAGGAAGCATAGAGAATTGATGCTTGAGAATTCCACAATGTCTCAATGCGAAGAAGATTCTGTGAGATTTGGAATATAGAAATGTAAGGCCATCCCAGACACCCACTTCTCGCACGAGATTGTTGAGGCGTGGACTGGACACCCGCCGCGTAGATACGATTCTTTTCGATGAGTCTTCTCTATGACCTTTTTAGAGGGCGCTTAACCTATCCAATTTATCTAAACTCCGATGTTCGCAAAGTCGAACGTTCACGACGATTTCAAAATGTTTGGCAAACCGAAAAACAGCAGAAAGCTGCAGAGCCGCAGGCACGTGCGTGAGAGAAAGAAAAAATCACCCCGACACGGCTCATCTCTGAACGTGGCTGGACAAAGGTCTCATAGCGATTGTTAGGCGAACCAGATGTTTTTGTGGATAACCCGCATAAATCTGCGGCTCCCATGCGCTTGTAACTTCTTGATCTTGTTAAACATATTGAACAGACAAGCGATGTGTTTAAATCTCGCGGCGAAGATCGGCAAAATCCACCATCAGAAGACTCAGCGAATTCCCCCCAACATTTAATGAAACAGGACTTCCGCAAACTGAGCAAAATATCCGGCTTATAGACACAAAAAAGCGAGATTTTTCCACATTTTTAACCCCTTAAATCCCCTTATCAGGGGGGACTTTGAGGGAAAGTGCGTAAATCCTATACCCTAAAAAACCATAATTTACCAAAAAAGCAATTGACAAACTGCAGATTTGTTGCTATGATATTTGGCAATTCAGGCGAAATTGGTTGCCGATGCAACGAAGCATCGGCTAAGCGTCAGATCCAACACCTCTACAGCACCTTAGAAGGAGAGAGTAGTATGGAAACGAATTGTAAATCGTAATCTCAAGATAGATGAGATTTGTACGCATTGATAGAGATGAAATTGCCACCCTGCACAGGCATAGAAGCAGATGCCTTCTGGAAAGCGTTCGGCGACATCGTTTCGGCATTCGCACCAGAAAACAAGGCACTCTTGGAGAAACGGGATGCGCTGCAACAGCAAATTGACGCGTGGCATCTCGCGCGCAAGATGCACCGCTTGATGGTGAGCGTCGATTCCGGCGTTCCTTACGGATGATCCGGATTATCTACTACTTCCTGAAGGACGAGATTTTACTGTGATTACCGAGGATGTTGACGTAGAGATTATCGCTGATCGTCAGCAGGACCACAATTGGTTGTAGCCGACCGATACGCGCGCTATGCATGCCCTAAATGCAGCAGCAAACGCGCGCTGGGCGAGCCTCTACGATGCACTCTACGGCACCGATGTGATTGATGAATCGGATGGGGCTACGCGGAGTGCTATCTATAACCCGATCCGAGGTGCGAAAGTCATCGCATACACCGAGCAATTTTTAGATGAAATGACCGGGCTTGAAACTGGGAGTTTCTCTGACGTTACGCAATTTTCCCTCAAAGCCGTTCAGGGTGAGCAACATTATCGCGCGGACACTCAGTCGCTGGCAGTGAGTCGGTTTAGCGAGATCCAGCCAATAATTCGCTGGCTTAGCGAGAACCACGGCTGCACGTCAATACCTTTTACTACTTCAAAACCATGGGCTGCACATTGAAATACACGATAGTCGCAGAACATCCCGTCGAAAGAAAGCGCACACACCGCCGGTGTAGCCGATGTCGTCCTTGAGTCCGCAATCACAACAATCCAGGATTGTGAGGATTCCGTTGCTGCGGTGGATGCAGCGGATAAAGTGCGCGTCTATAGCAACTGGAACGGTATTATGAAGGGGACGTTGGAGACAACGTTTGAGAAAAATGGTAAAATGCTGACCCGCCGCCTTGCACCGGATAAGACGTTTACCGCTCCTGATGGCAGCACATGGACGTTACCCGGTAGGAGCCTCCTCCTCATTCGGAATGTTGGACTTCACATGTACACGGATGCCGTCACGACAACAGACGGTGAGGAGATTCCAGAAGGCATCCTTGATGCGATGGTAACCAGCTTCGCCGCGATGCATGATCTACGAGGCAACGGTTCGGGCACCAATAGTAAAACGGGTAGTATTTATATCGTCAAACCGAAGTTCCACGGACCCGAAGAAGTCGATATGACGGTTCGATTGTTTGAATGGATAGAGTCTGCGCTTGGACTCCTGACGAATACTATTAAGATCGGGATTATGGATGAGGAACGGCGGACGACCATCAATCTCAAAGAGGCGATTCGGATGGCGAGGGAACGACTCGTCTTTATTAACACCGGATTTTTAGATAGAACCGGTGATGAAATCCATACGAGCATGGAAGCGGGACCGATGATTCCGAAAATGGACATTCGCAACGAACCGTGGATGCTCGCTTATGAAGATTGGAACGTCGATATCGGAATTGAAACCGCTTTGCTCGGCACCGCACAGATCGGGAAGGGGATGTGGACGAAACCTGACCACATGGCAGAGATGGTTGAAACAAAGGTGAATCATCCATTGGCGGGTGCAACGACGGCGTGGGTGCCGTCGCCGACAGCTGCAACGCTTCATGCGATGCACTACCACCGGGTTGATGTTGGAAATTGGATAAAAGAATTGGCGGCGAGGCAGCGCGCGAGTTTAGCGGATCTGTTGACACCGCCTCTGTTGAAGGACCGCGAGTTACAACCCGATGAGATTCACCGCGAGTTAGATAACAATGCACAGGGGATCTTGGGCTACGTCGTGCGATGGGTGGATCAGGGGATCGGTTGCTCGAAGATACCGATATTAACAACGTCGGTTTGATGGAGGATCGGGCGACGCTGCGGATTTCGAGTCAGCATATCGCAAATTGGCTCCACCACGGGATTGTCACGAAGGCACAAGTAACCGAGACATTCCAACGGATGGCGAAGATCGTTGACGAACAGAACGCCGGTGACCCGAACTATCGGGATATGTCGCCAAATTATGAGCAGAGCATCGCGTTTCAAGCGGCTTTGGACCTGGTGTTTAAGGGGTGTGAAGTGCCAAACGGGTATACGGAGTTTGTGCTGCATCCGCGTCGCCGAGAGGTCAAGGCGGGCGGTTAATGAAATGATGGGATAGTAGAGAAACGAAAGAGGGGAAGGGTGGAAAATACCTCCTTCCCCTTTTCTGTTTTGAGTGCTTTTCTTATGAATCGAGTTTATAAAATTTGATGGCGTTGTCACGGAAGAGGTTCCGCAACTCCTCGGATGAGCAGCCTGATACTGCAGCTTTTAAGGTCTGCACCCAACGTGGATAATCGCTGGCTTGTGTGGAGACGGGCCAATCGCTGCCATATATAACACGATCAAAACCGAAACTGGTGATGACGTGTTCAATATAGGGTTGTAGGTCGGCAGGTGTCCACGCCTCAAGATTAGCCTCTGTTACCAAACCTGATATTTTGCAGTGAACATTCGGGAACGCCGCGAGGGTCTCGATCTCCTGTTTCCACGGGTCAAAAAGTTGATTCTTGATGTCCGGTTTGCCGATATGATCTAAGATGAATTGGACATGCGGACACTGTTCGACAAGCAGAATCGCATTGGCGAGTTGTGGGTGGAAGATACAGATGTCGAAACTCAATCCGTAACGGGAAAGTGTTTTGACACCGTTCACAAAGTCGGGTTGGACACAGAAATCGACGCTTTCGGATTGGATGAGGCGGCGGATACCTTTGACAAGCCGATTCTCTGCCAATTTTTCGACAAACGGTGCTACCTGCGGTACCTTCTTCGAGCGGTGCCCACGCAACGATCCCTTGAATCCGAGGATCTACCGCCGCGAGAGAGGTAACCCACGCAGTCTCTTTCAAGCCGTCATCAGGGTGTGTATCGCACTGGACAAAGACGATGGATTCAATTTCCAACTCACCGTACGCTGCGATATAATCTTTTAGGAGATAAGGTCTGTTTAGCGTAGCGACTTCCGCAAGCCATGGATAGCGCAACTGTTCAGGGTGCCAGAGATGAACATGCGTGTCAACAATCGGGAATTTCTCCATTGAGTCGCTCCTTTGTTGTATTTGGATTTGGGAGTATTTTAGTGCGTTTCTTGAGAATTGTCAATATTTTCTTTCGGGGTTCTACGGTCATTTAGTTCTCCAATAAAAGTGAATGCTAAATTGCGATATACCCCTGTAGAAGCACTCTCCGAATCGCGACCACCAAAATGGCTAAAAGCCTAAAACTAAATGACCCTATAGGGTGGGTGTGTAAATATTTTGTCAAAATCTTGCGTCATCATCGGGGTTTCAAACCCTTCCCACAAGGATTGGAACCGTTTTGGGTATCTAATAGCAAATTAGCCAAATTCAGATTGTTTCCCGTCCAGATGAGATTAACAAATAAATGGGTATTGGGGCCGATCGGTGGTCTCTACCGCCCGGCCACAGGAAACCGCGTTTAAATACTTAACCATGCGGAGCGGTATTGCTTCGCAGTGAGAATAGCAGGCGTGGTATTTAGAGTCTTCCGCTCCAGATGAAGATTAAAAAATAGATTAGGTAATTCCGATTCGAGTTCCAACCCTGGTAGGTGCGGTTTTGCGGTGTACCATAGGTGTCAATTTAAGAAAAATAATAGCCTCGGTCCCCAGGTCCGGTAGGCGCGGTTTAAAACCGCGCCGGGTCATAGATAAAAACCTTGCGTCCCGTGAATTGCTCTTTAGTCCTATAGGGACGGCATGTTTATAGCAGCGTTTTCGAGCAAAGACCTAAGCCCTGTAAGGGCGGCATGTTTATATCTACAGTTACCAAAACGCTGTCAAAAATCGCTAAATTGACACCTATGGTGCGGTTTTGCGGTGTACCATAGGTGTCAATTTAAGAAAAATAATAGCCTCGGTCCCCAGGTCCGGTAGGCGCGGTTTAAAACCGCGCCGGGTCTTGGGCACAAACTTTGTATAACCCAAATCGCTCTTGAGTCCCGTAGGGACGGCATCTGTAGAAACTAAAGACCTAAGCCCCAGAGGGACGGCATCTGTGTAGAAACTGCATCAACCAAAGACCTAAGCCCCAGAGGGATGGCATCTGTAGAGACGCTCCTACAAAATACAGCGAAATATCCCTAAATTGACACCTATGGTGCGGTTTTGCGGTGTACTCACCCAAATTTGGTTTCCCACACGCGGAAACCCAATTTTGCTTCGCAGTGAGAATGCTTTACATTTGCGATCTGCATTCCTAACCGACCGGAC
>CASHTH010003356.1:0-11159 GCA_030341885.1 Geodia barretti
GTATATAATTGCCGAGCGCGAGGCAACTACTCCGGGTCGTATTCTCGCGATATGCGTACGTACGTGTCGGTCACGGCATGTGAGGGAAAATAAAGGACAGCTACTCATTCGGAATACCTTGATTACACCTGGTGATTGCTTTTGCGCTGAAGAATGTCAATTAGTCACGCTTAGGGAATGTCAATTAGTCACCAAAAGGAAGTGTAACTTCCGTCATTCGTAGGAAGTCTAGCTTCCGCCGTGCGCGCAGACTCGTAGGAAGTCGCGCAGTCAGTGTATAGAGCGCGCGCACGAGCGGCCTCAGTCGGACTGTTTACGCGCGAGGAAAAATATGCGCGTGCGCATTCCTAGTAATTATTATAGCTAGCAAGTTCAGCATCATCGATTCCGCGATGGATCGTTCTAGAGTCACTGAGAAGATGCCCTTCGTCGTCGACGAGAAAGGGAAAGCTGAACGAGAACGTCGTGCCAGTACAAGAGAGGCTCGTCTTTCTCGACGGCGACTGCGTTATAGGGAACGGGCAAGGCAACGCCTGGCCACGGAAACAGCGGAAGAAAGGGAAGCACGAACGACGGATCAACTGTAAAGAACGGCAGGACTTTGTACAACTCTATGCATTTGTACTCGCCAAAAATGCAGTGCTAGTAAGCGTTTTCTTGGTTGTGCTGACTCATCATTGCCGAGTGCATGCGCAGAAAAGCCAGTTTTCGTTGGAGGACACGCGGAATCCACGGAGCTGCGTTACGATCTATTACATAACATCATGTGATATTTCACGGTCGTGGCAAATACTGCAATCTGATTCGGTGTCTCAAGAGTAAGACTGTCGAGTCAGCACAACCAAGAAAATGCTCAGACCCTTTCCTCTCTTGAGGGCGGGATCTGGGCACGAGACTACAGGATGGTGGAACCGAAAGCTTACAGAGTACAAGTAAATAAAATATCCTGCGGATTAAAAAAAGAGTGCATATAGGGATCGTATAAAAAGAAATGGAGACAAGATAGGGATTGTGTTTGTGGAAACACAGAGATGCTAGCGAGGAGTTAGGACTCCCACAGGTCATTACAACAGCCCTATATCGTCGTACGTAGGGAGTACCTAGCATCATAGATGTATGGGGCTATGATAGGGAAGTTTTCAATCTTCTTCGTAGGTTGGGAGTGGGAGTGATGAGAGAGTCTGTAGAATATTGCTATAGGTAATGAAGTATATTATACTTACTAATTATTACCTTTGATAGATTTGTCATGCTACACTTCTATGGAGTGCGCATTTAGGTGGAAGTGTAATCAGCTGACCATAACATTGGATGTATAAGCTTATACATGGAAACATGGAAAAATTGTGTAACGCAAGAAAACAAAATTCAAGTATGCAAGGTTGGCTGATATATTCACGAGGAAGTAGTAAAGCACCGATACGACGATATAGGGCTGTTGTAATGACATGTGGGAGTCCTAACTCCTCGCTAGCATCTCTGTGTTTCCACAAACACAATCCCTATCTTGTCTCCATTTCTTTTTATACGATCCCTATATGCACTCTTTTTTTAATCCGCAGGATATTTTATTTACTTGTCTCCACTCATTTTTATATACTACTACGTATTATCTCTGTGGAAGGGGGCAAGCCCCTATAAAAATAAAATAATAGAGAAAAAATGCCTGTTGTCGTCATGGAGATGAAATGCATACCATCCATGTGTGCTGCCGTTAGCAAGTTTGAGGAGTGAAGAAGTAATTATAAAGAAAGGTGCCTGAGGCTAATTGTTGTTGTGGTCGTCATGGAAACGATGTAATACACATGCGCACCAAGTTTCCCCTCCATGCGTGCTATAGTTAGCAAGTTTGAGGAGTGAAGAAGTAATTTTAAAGAAAAGTGCCTGAGGCTATTTGTTGTTGTGGTCGTCATGGAAACAATGTAATACACATGCGCACCAAGTTTCACCTCCATGCGTGCTATAGTTAGCAAGTTTGAGGAGTGAAGAAGTAATTTTAAAGAAAAGTGCCTGAGGCTATTTGTTGTTGTGGTCGTCATGGAAACTATGTAATACATATGCGCACCAAGTTTCAACTCCATGCGTGCTATAGTTAGCAAGTTTGAGGAGTGGAGATGTAATTTTAAAGAAAAGTGCCTGAGGCTATTTGTTGTTGTGGTCGTCATGGAAGCGATGTAATACACATGCGCACCAAGTTTCACCTCCATGCGTGCTATAGTTAGCAAGTTTGAGGAGTGAAGAAGTAATTTTAAAGAAAAGTGCCTGAGGCTATTTGTTGTTGTGGTCGTCATGGAAACAATGTAATACACATGCGCACCAAGTTTCACCTCCATGTCGTGCTATAGTTAGCAAGTTTGAGGAGTGAAGAAGTAATTTTAAAGAAAAGTGCCTGAGGCTATTTGTTGTTGTAGTTGTCATGGAAACGATGTAGTACACATGCGCACCAAATTTCACCTCCATGCGTGCTACAATTAGCAAGTTTCAGGAGTGAAGAAGTAATTTAAAGAAAATTGCCTGAGGCCTTTTGGAACAATATGCGGTCGTCATAGAAACATGTAATCGTCATGGAAATGATATAATAGGCATACGTACCAAGTTTCATCTCTATGCGTGCTACCATTGGAAAGTTTGAGAAGTGAAGAAGTTAATTTAAGGAAAAGTGCCTGAGGCTATTTGTTGTTATTTACAAACATGTATTGTTGTGATTTTGATGTTGGTTATTGAATACATTGTGTATACAACTTTCGCTCACATAACTCTTACCAATTGTGAGTTACACTGACACATGTAGTATGCCCATTATAACGTATTGCCCATTATAATGTATTGCCTGGGGCACTTTTGTTGTTGTTTACAAACAAAAAAAGTGTGATGTTGCCCATGTGGTTATCGATATGTACATTCCTACAAAATTTCATGGCTCTATCTCTTTCGGTTTTTGAGTTATGCTGGTTGAACAGGAAGAAGAAGAAGAATAAGAAGATGAAAAGCACTGAAGTACTCGAGAAACAAGTGTAGGAGTAAAAGAAAGAAAAAACCAAAACCAAAAAAAACAAAAAAAAACAAACCAAAAAAAGAAAAAACACTACATATCAGAGGGAACATGTCCCTCTGCAGCGGCAAGTTCAATGTTGAGCTCAATGACTGGGCGGTGGCGAGAGGATCTACTTCCTCGAATGCAGAGGATAGCAGATCGGAGTATAGCGAATGATAGGCGGCAGCGAATCCAACCCATGACTACAGAGTATTGCTTGTCCTGCTTCCGGGACAACTCATCAGCCAGTGTTTTGTAGAATGTCATGGCTTCACGTGCCATACCACCAGTAGTTGAGAGGACAAGTGGTGTAAAAACCCCATGTTCAACTTCTCGAACTCTTTGGGCATATTCTCTCTTCTTTGCTGTTTCGTGTTTGCGATATGCTGCTGCAGTGGTCATCGAACGGTTTGCTTGACGCGTTGGGGTGGAAAACCCTAACATCAAAAAATGCGTCTTGGCCAGTGTTCCAAAACCCACGAGCACGGATATCTAGGCGAGCGTTGGCATCAGTGTTTGCTGTGCGGTGAGGGAAAGATTCGTTGGTAAGTGGTTGTAGGAGTGGCTCGGTTGCAACATTATGGCAGATTTCTGTGAGTAGGTTGGCCGTCATGTCACGAATCTCATTGTGGCGGATTGTTGGTATGCCGCCCATATGACAGATCATGGCATGATCTATTGAGAACGGTGTGCCACAATTGCAAGAGCGAGTACGTTGCTCAGATTCCACCGTATCTGAGACATACAGCATCACGAAATTCCCCCTTGTGCAGGAGGAATCCATGCTCCGCCATTGGTAAGACAGTGAGCCAAGCTGAAGAGCCCTTTTCCTGTGCCAATTCCACTGACCGTTGGAGCTGTGGTGTCAACTGTGCAGTTGTGTCTCTTGCTCGTTTTTGTTGCAGCTCTCTGTTTGTCTTCTTCACTTGTTTCTTTATGTTTAGTTGGTCGGGCTTTCTCTACAGTCTGGTGGAGATCCTGTGATGCAATCAGAGCTACAGTGGAGAGCTGTAATGCGTGTAGAGATGCTGGAAAAGCATGAGAAGAATGGACGTGGGATAGCCAGTCCCATCCCCCAGTTTGGTGGAAGTGCTAGGAGGTTCTCGTTCCAAAGCAGAGCAAGCTTCTCGGCCATGAGTGCTGGGATGAAATGCTGGTGATAGCTGTCTCAAGGGGCTGGAGCAAGTCTTGTATCTCAGGAATGGTCCTTGAGATGTACGTCCAGTGACTGGAGAGGCCATGCTGTGAAAGCAGCGTAGGCCGCATGAGGTTGGGTGAGGGCAATTGTTGACAGACTCTTGATCTCATTAACCCATTCACCTACTTTCCTGGAGACATACTCTTCAGTGAAGTGCAAACCCTCGGCGTACTGTGACGCGCACGCGTAAGTAAACGCATGCGCCGTACCACTAATTGATGGGCTGGGTTTAGTTTTAGCTGTTACTCGTGGTCTCTTGCCAGCTCGCGCAGAGTCTGACGCAGGCTAACTACACTGCTAGATAGCATGCGAGAGGCGATACACGCCCTGCGTTGCATCTTCTGGCGCCTCCGAAGTACGCAGAGCACGCGGATCGATTCATTGTTTTGCAGACGTGTAGACGGCGAGCGAGACACAAAGAATACGCAGGCAGTTTTGAGCTGCAAGTCATGCCCGTGTGCTGCCGCTGTAATGGCAGCGGGCGCTGCAGGAACTGTTCGTGTTCGAAGGCCGGCAAGCCGTGTGTCGACTGCCTACCGCAACGTAAGGGAAGATGCTGCAACGAGTGTCATACTTCCAGTCAAACGCCTACACAACCCAGCAGTTCAACTACCCCACAGGCTTCCAATATTCCGAGTTTAGGCTCAGCGTGCGTCGGAATTCAAGATACCCAACCGCCAACCCAGCCTTCTCCTGACAACGAGATGGCACATGAAACGTCCGATCAACGTCTATGGCTGACAACAGTGGAATGTCGTCTTTGACTGACAACAATGGAATGTTAGGTGCCGGACCTGATTTTCTTCCAGATTTTCTTGCAGAACAACAAGATCAGCAAATACTTCCAGAACAACGAGATCAGCAAATACTTCCAGAGATAATCCCAAGTGACCAGACTACTCCAACTCCTGAAACGGTATCTCAACATCCACTCAGCCAACCGTCTAATCATGGGCTGTCAGCCACCCCTGATTGGCCTTCACCAGCCCTACACCCTCCGGATTTTCGTTGGGGCTCTTACGAAGGAAATGCATACTATGATGCCGTAACAACTGCCTACAACGAAGTCATCCATTGGAGACGTAATGTTTTCCTGGTGCCATCAGGTACGACTGGAAAGGCTTTTGTTTCTGAGCTAGCTCGCCTTATGCAATCCTATGCAGACGGCTCCAGCCTCGAGAGTATCGCCATGAAGGCAGGCACTATTGCCCAAATCTTGCTCCTACAGAAACCGAACCGAAAAAGCAAAGCAAGGAGCATGTCACCCACCTACAAAGAAGACTCAACCTGTGGCACAAGGGAGATATCCAATCCCTCTTAGAAGAAGGGCGATGTATTCAGAAACATCTCCATACATCACCGAGACCATCAGATGACCAGGTACTAGCTCGGACCTTTTGCCGATTGATGATGCAAGGGAAGGTACAAAAAGCCTTGAGACACCTCTCTAGAAAGACTTCTGGGGGTGTGCTGAGCCTGGAAGACCTGGTACCAGAAGCGAATGGGAATGGGAATGGAAACCAAACACACATGCGCACTACTCACGATGTTCTACTTGACAAGCACCCCCCGGGAGCCTCTCCAGTGGGAAGCTCCCTTCTACGTGATGCACCCGAGCCAGTCAACCCAATCGTCTTTGACAACTTGAACGCAGATGCCATCCATCAAGCAGCGATGCATACCAACGGTGCAGCTGGTCTCTCAGGACTAGACGCATATGCCTGGAGACGTCTGTGTTCTTCCTTTGGATCAGCCTCCCGCAACCTATGCTCCGCCTTGGCCGCAGTGGGTCGCCGCATATGCACTACCCTTGTCCACCCAGAGGGGTTGAGCGCATTCGTGGCATGCCGACTGATCCCACTCGACAAATGTCCAGGCGTGAGACCCATCGGAGTTGGAGAGGTCCCGAGACGAATTCTAGCAAAGGCTGTGCTACGGATTGTGGGTCGAGATGTTGAAGAGGCAGCCGGTCCTCTCCAGGTATGTGCTGGTCAAGACGGTGGATGTGAGGCAGCAGTACATGCCATGCGACGTATCTTCCACCACCCTGACACTGAAGGAGTCTTGCTGGTGGATGCCACAAATGCCTTTAACACGATCAACAGGCAAGCTGCCCTCCAAAACATCAGCATCATCTGCCCATCAATAGCACAGATCCTAATCAATACCTACAGAACACCGGTCAGGATGGTAATTGTCGGAAGCGGAGAAATCGCCTCAACGGAGGGCACTACACAGGGAGATCCATTGGCGATGGCCATGTATGCCCTGGCAGTAACCCCTCTAATCCACCAGTTAGGAACAAATTCACCGGATGTACAGCAAGCCTGGTTCGCGGATGACGCAACGAGTGCAGCCTCCTGCAACAAACTGAAGACTTGGTGGGACGACCTCACAGTGCTCGGTCCAACATTTGGATACTACCCAAACGGTTCAAAAACCCACTTGGTAGTGAAGCCTGAACATGAAGAAACGGCCAGACAGTTATTCACTGACACCGATGTGAATATCTCCATTGAAGGGAAACGTCATCTGGGTGCAGCTCTCGGGTCCAGGACCTTCACAGAGGAATATGTGACCAACAAAGTGCAGGGCTGGACACAGGAGATCACACGTTTGGCCGAAATAGCTACCACCCAACCACATGCAGCCTACGCAGCTTTCACCCATGGCCTCTCTAGCCGCTGGTCCTACATCTCCAGAACGATCCCTGACATTCATGATCTACTACTCCCCCTGGAGACTGCTATCCACCAATGTCTTATCCCAGCCATCACTGGCCGAGCACCCTGCTCCAGACAGGAACGAGACCTCCTCGCCCTCCCAGTCAGGCTTGGTGGCTTGGGGCTAACAAATCCAGCAACGAACTCCTCCCATGCTTTCCAGGCCTCTGAGCGCCTGACAGCACCTCTTGCAGCTTTGATAGTAGCACAGAGCCCTGAACAAGCCGTTGACCAGACGGAGGTAACTGCCATCAAGAAAGACATCCGGAAGACAAACCGACAGAGACAGGAGGACAAAGCCAAAGAAATCCGCAACCATCTCAACCCTAATTTGAGACGTTCTATCGACCTTGCAATGGAGAAAGGCTCCTCCGCATGGCTCTCAGTCCTCCCACTGGAAGACCACGACTTCTACCTCCACAAAGGCGAATTCAGAGATGCCCTATGTTTGAGATATGGGTGGAGCCTCAGTAACACCCCTCACACCTGCAACTGTGGAACCGTGTTCTCGGTGGACCATGCAATGATCTGCCACATGGGAGGATTTCCCACGATACGACATAACGAAATACGTGACATCACAGCATCACTCCTTACAGAAGTCTGTCATAACGTGGCCACGGAACCACTCATGCAGCCTCTAACTGGGGAAACACTCGCTCTACGCTCTGCAAACTCTGAAGATGGGGCCCGCCTAGACATTCGTGCAAGGGGTTTTTGGAACAGATCACAGGATGCATTTTTCGACGTTCGGGTTTTCTACCCAAACGCACCCAGTAATCGTTCCACGAACATCTCGTCTGCCTACAGGAAACACGAACTCTTGAAGAAAAGGGAGTATGGTCAACGTGTCCGAGACGTAGAGCGTGGTGTTTTCACACCTATCGTCTTCACCACCACAGGAGGTATGGGACGTGAAGCGGCAACTTTCTATAAACGACTCGCAGACATGATTGCCGGGAAACAGCAGAAACCATATTCAACCGTGATGGCCTGGCTGAGATGCCGACTATCCTTTGCCACCCTGCGCTCAGCCATTATGTGTGTTCGAGGCAGCAGGTCCTCCCGCCACCGCCCAATACGTGTACCGGACATAACCCTCGCAACAGCTGAGGGCCATGTCCCAACCACCGAGTGACTCTGAACCCTACGAGAACTTCTAGACCTATCTACTTTATTCCATTGTTTTTTTTATTTTGTTTTCTTTTTCCTTATTATGTATCATTTCATCTCTTCTCTACAACACTGGTAAGCCATCCCGTTCGTTGTGTATTTGCATATTGGCTTTTTCGCGCTCTAGCTTTGCAACGGAGCATTTTATTTTCTGACCTTCGTCGCCCGTTGGGTAGATGGTATCGTTTCTGGGACGAACAGACGTTCGAGGAGTGAGATATAGACTAACAGACAGACAAACCAACTACAGTACCCTCACTGCGCATGCGCGCCGAGGGTAATGCACAAAACTCCCTATCATAGCCCCATACATCTATGATGCTAGGTACCATGTCAATCCCTATATCAGAGCGTCGGTAGACGCTCTATATAGGGATGACACGAGTGAAATCTCACGTGATCCGCGTACAAAACGCCTCAAAACTCAGCGAGAATGACTCACCATGGCTTCAAAATCACTAGCAATAGTCTAGAGGCCAATACCTAGCTATACATATGCCCCAAGACTTCCTACGTGCCCTAAGTTCCCCACCAGAGAATTCGCACTTACGCGATTTCGCGATTTTCGTGTCATCATCATCATCATCATATTCTTCATCTTCTTCTTCAGACCCGCTAGCTCCTTACCGGAAGCAGTTGAAGCGTTGGTTTTTTCACAGAACGTCTCCAAATTTTCCGGAGGTGTGCACGCATATCAAGCGATCGTTTGTTTCTTGCCGCAAGTCACTACGGTAGAACTGAACAACGCCATTTGCTGCTAACTCAGCATCAGTGAGCCGCATGCGCCGAGGAGGGCGTTTCCCCAATGCGGTGCGCGCGCATTTCGTGCGTGAACCTGGTGCACGAGACTAAGCCAGGATGCCTAGCCTGCAGAAGAATTCTTATCCTCCAGTGTCTTCTGTAAGTCAGTATACACATTTTAACTGGATAGCTTGCGTTTAGCTGTTGATTTGCACGAGGAGCAACTTGGCAGTGTGCGCCGTGTTACGCGGGCCTTGCACAGCGCCTTCATTCTTTGTCCCCCAGGTTATAGCTATCATTGTAGTCTGATTACTGAAGCCTGCCTATGAAACCACCCCACCATATGTGCCACAATCTAATTGCATCCTTGTTGGAGACACTATATACGCATACACCCTGCTTCAGGTAGGAGCAGCCCATTAACTTCTGCTTTCAACAGTTATCTCTACAACACCCATGAACATCAGAGTGACTGAAAATGCAGTGTTGTCATAAGGCGTGAAAAATAGTGGAAACAAGTGGAAAATCATTTCTTCAAAATGAAAGGGGGATATAGGGATGGTTTGAAGCACCAAAAAGGAAGAAACAAGGGGTTATTACACAGCAAAGATGCACAAAGCTACATGACACCATCCCTATATCTTTGTGTTATTGTTCACAACCAATCTCGCCCTGCTGACATTTTCCTCCCTAATTGGGAAAGTGCCGCGCTTGACGTCTCCGTCATTTCCACTCTGCAACAGTTTACCTTGAAGTAAAGTTTAATATCAGACAAAGATATAGGGATGGTGTCATGTAGCTTTGTGCATCTTTGCTGTGTAATAACCCCTTGTTTCTTCCTTTTTGGTGCTTCAAACCATCCCTATATCCCCCTTTCATTTTGAAGAAATGATTTTTCCACTTGTTATACTAAGTACTACCGTGTGATATAGCTAGGAAGGTTGTGCACGCGTCATCGCTTGCATCACGTGCGCCTTAGAGATGTATGTTCGCCCACGCAACCCAGTTAACCAGCTGAGTCAGCACTGGCGTTTGCAAGGCTACGAGTGTTCTCTGTGGTACACACTTGGACATATAAACAATCGAGAGATAGCAAGGTCTTGGCCCGCCTAAACACCACCCAGAGCCACTTCCTTTCGTAGCTATGATACTTGATTACATTATAACCGCATGCGCGGACAGCTTAGGAATGTTGGGCGGAGTCCCCCAGAGCGGTCTTCGTAGTCTCCCGCCACAGGGTCTCCAGCTATTAGCTCGCGGAGAATCTGGCACGGGCTAGCGACAGTAGTATATTCAGGCTCGCGTAGTTCTGAAGTCGCTGGTATCGCTAATAGGCCGCCTCGTAGCCTGTAGTGCCAGAATAAGCGTCGACACAAAGACAGACAAACCAACTACTATAACCCTCGCTGCGCATGCGCTCCGAGGGTTATAATGACAAACCAGCCCCAGGCAGTTACTAGCTCTCGCCAATAAAGGGCACACAACTCACAGACGGTAAGAAATGAAAGATGTAAATCAAAACATAACAATACATGTTTGTAAACAAAAACAAATTCCCTCAGGAACATTTTTTTATTCACTTCTGAACTGTAGCATACATGGAGATGAAACTTGGTATGCATGCATATTACATCATTTCCATGACGACCACACGTTTGTAAACAACAACAACATGCGCATTTTGAATTTTTATAAGGGACTGGTCACCTTTTACAGAGATGCATGTGTGGAGACCAGTAAATAAAAATCCTGCATATTTATAAAAAGAGGCATATAGGGAGAAGATAGGGATGGGGTACATGAAGCATGGTTAACGAACACATTTGAGCATGCTGACACACCCTTAACCCCATCACAATCCCTATAATTATTGTGGCCTGGGTTAAGTATTAACAATGCTTCATTCATGTATCTTCTTTTAATACATGCCTTGTTTACAATGTATGTGCACATTAACGATGCATGTACTCCTCTGAATTGTCTCATAAAAGTAACAGTCAAGAGACTAGAGTTCTGGAGCTGCCGTGCGGTATTGTTATTTGGGCGCATGCGCTGAAAGCACAGGTGTGTTGTGTATATATAACCCTGGTAACCATGATGTAGGCGTGTCGCCTTGATGTGTATATATACACTGTACACACAATAGTTTACTCACTGCTTGTGTACTAAATTATTGTAAGCTCTACTAGTGAACTTACTGTACCTACATTGTTGTGTACACATGTGCATGTCTGTGTGTACAGTGTTCAAGTATATACTACATGTGTAGCTAACATCATGTTCTTTATAT
>CASHTH010003358.1:0-56995 GCA_030341885.1 Geodia barretti
TGTTGTTAGAGCTAAGTAATTTAAATCGCGCAATCTCATTGGTCCGTGAGCGAGAGTTCGAAATTGGGGGAATTAGAGTCCGGCGGACTCTAATTCTCGCGCATGCGCACGCGTGCTTCACCGTTTTATGTGATAGCTAGTGGGCTGAGACTAAGCCACTCTTTCTCCTGGCTAGTATTCGGGGTAATCTATCGTTGTTCGAGCTGTCTTACGTGTGCCGTTGAAGATGTCGGAGAGAGCACGCCTCTGTTCATCAGAAGTCCTTTTGTAACTCCTGACCCCTTCCGTGCTGTGGTGTCCTGATCGCTCCATGACAGCTGCTCGTCTAGTACAGTCTGCTGGTCGACGTGGCCCTCAACGAATGGTTCGTTTTGTAACCAGTGATTCCAGTGGACTTGCAGACCGGGAAACCGTGGTTGACAGGGGATGGTAGCCCATCGCACGCCGTGAAAACCAACATGTTTCAGGTGGAGAATTTGAAGGTTTAAGATAGAAAGCGTCGGCTGGAGCATCTGACGGACACAAACTCAGGTACTTCTTGAAGAGCCTGATAATGCAGCGCTGAGGGTTCTGCATGTTTTCGTGGTGGTAGACGACCTTCAGCTTGATTTTCGTCCCTTCAGCCCGCCGGGGATGGTTTTTTTAGAGAGATCCTCTCTGTAGATGACATGAGAGCTGTTGGGAGTCTCCACAAGTTCAATTTGGCAAGGAGATCGACGTAGCTGACGGTGCTCCTTTCCACTTCGTGGTGAAAAATACAGACCACAATAGAAGACCATTGTGTCAAGGAGTTGTTGGGGATTGGCATCTCCAAGCAGCCCCTTCTCCCACGGGAGGTCTTCTTCCTCAACAGTTATGACCTCAGCCTGCCTACAATCCCCAGTGATTGGAGCCTTTTCATCTCTCCATCTAATGTGACTTGAAATTGGGCGAACTCTGTGCCACTGAGAAGGTTGATCTGTCTGCCTTCTTCCCGGATATGCCTCTGAAGGCCAACAAAGATGTGATGAAGACTGTTGGTAAGATACTCAAGGCTATTTTGCTTGCGAACCTCGAGTGCAAAAGAACTCAGCCATGTGTTTAGTTCTGTGTCATTCATTTGTGCAAGTGGTGGAATTGTTTGGTTTGTACATTTACACAATATTTCGTGTCTTGCCTGGTTTTCTCCGGGACACGAGCTGCTCTTGCTGTCCTCATCGCTCTTTGGGGGAGCAAAGCGGGAGTGGGAGTGGCTGGCAGTGTTGATTTGTTCCGCAAGCGCACTTGGCTGTTGGGCGGGGTCTTGTGATGACTCGTAGTCGTCGCTCGCTGTCAGGAGAAGAGACTCAAGCTCAGCCTCGTCGTTTTGTTGTTCATCCAGCCTGTCGCGGACAGTCTCCGAAGATCTTGAACCCTGTCCCATTTCTCCAATGCGCGTTTGGTTTGAATGAATGCGTTACCATAGCTCTAAACCGGTTAGACGCCTCGTCATGGAAACTAAAGTGCCTTGGGGGCCCTTAGTAGCGTCCTCGCTGCGCTCGAACGCCGACAGCCCAGGGCCCCCGTGGCTCTCTAATTCGCGTAGTTTCCTGGACTCGGCATCTAACCTATATAAAGAGGCACTGTAAAATGGTGTCAATATTTGAAATGCATACTGTTTTCAACTATTTCCTCCGAAACAGTCAAAGGGCTTGAAGGCTGTAAAGCATCCCCAATCAACTGAGTGAGATCTGTATCGGTCAGTCAGTGACACTATCTATACAAACCCTTGGTAGCTGAGGGGTTTCCAACGCAGGTAATAGCTTGGGGATAGTGGGGAGATTAACTGTGGGAGTAGCTGGAGGAGTAGTTGAGGGTTTTTTGTCGGAGGAAGCTGGGAGGTGAGACGAATGTGAGGGAGATGGAGGTGAGGCTACTGGAGGAGAAGCTGGGAGGGGAGGTTGGGGGTTTTGGTCGGAGGAAGCCGAGAGTGGAGGTTGGTGGTTTTGGTCGGAGGAAGCCGGGAGGGGAGATTGGGGGTTTTGGTCGGAGGAAGCTGGGAGGGGAGGTTGCAGGTTTTAAGCTGGCATTTCCCCTTCATTTGCTGCAGCAGCTGCATGGATATGAACGTAGCATGCACCGTTGCACAAGAAAGAAGATAAAGTCATCAGACATGACGCCATGCTCAGTGATAATTACCATTCTAAACATTCCTTCTGCAGTTGATTGTAAATCGAAGGAAAAAGTGTCATTAAGCCTAAACAACTAACCCTGACTCTTTCTCTTCTTCGTCACTGAATCTTGTTCACCCCTCCCTCTCTTCTTTCCCTGTCTGTTCTTGGCAGCAGCTGAGATAGAAGTGTAAGTTGTACACTATCTCAGGTCATATCATTATACTCTCACATTTCTGTTGCTTCTCAATCAGTGCAGAGTTCTCAACCTCCTCACTCTCTTTCTCTCCCCGCTCCCCGCTCCAGCTCCAGCTTCCTCATCTCCTCCTTAGTGCCTTAAAGGACAGAACTCTATGTCATGCATGTCCGTCTAGACAGCGCGTCTGTTACATGCATCTAGAGTACAAGATTTTGTTTTTCGCTCCAGCTGCGTCCTTGACACCTCAATTGAAACTTTAACAATCATTTTCTAAACATGACTCCCTTGAAAACTCCTTGGCCTGTTGTCACATTCTCCACAGTGCCAATGCTGTAAACTCCATGGTTGATGCTCAAGCATGGGACCACGGAGTAGCTTTCCTCCCCAACCCAGTCCACCAGAGCGTATTTGTTGCCTGCGGATTTAGTGTAAACAGCGCGGTTTTCGTGAACGGATTTCCTGTTGCATTCCACCGAACGCGCGGGCGTGAGCAGCCAGGCCGAGCCGCCACGCAGGGCGCTTCCTGTGGCTGCAGGCACTGCGACGGAGCTTACCCTGGTCGTGACAGTGCTGCTTTATCGCTGCACGAAGAGACATCCTCAGTTGAATAGGCGCAACTGGCAAAATAAAATCCACTCTTTTAAACTGCCGCGCATGAAATGAAAAAGAAAACGAAACGAACGACACGGAACGGAACGGAACGCCAACAATAAATGAACGGTTTTTCAGTAGGAAACAGAACGGAAACGAAAAGGAACGGACTCATATTGGAAACTTATTTTTGACTCCTACTGTTGGGTAGCAAAGTGCCAATTTTACATCTGCGCGACAAAGAGCAATCATCTAGGAATCGTAGCAGTATCACAACGAGTGCCTCAAGTACATGAGTATTTTTTAGTGACGTAGTGTTTGACTTCTGTTTCAAATTTCGGATGGCTTGTTTTCTTTTGTGGTATGAATTGAAGCTTTTATAACAAAGACGTGAGGAGGTTGTGAGTTTAAAATCATTCGCTTTATGTAACGGTTAAGCACTGTGGTAGTGACAGCCAATTACTCCCGACATAACGGGCATAACACTGCTCACTTATGTACAACTTATAACATTTGTATGTGATTATGTGACCTTTGATGCAAAAATGGTTCTGTTGGTCTTTTTTTTGTGGATGCACAACGAGGAGTACAGTACTTAGTTGTTCTGTGTTTGTGTCTGTCCACACATATATTTGACACTATAGGCTACATTAGCGATACAGTGGAACCTCTTAATAAAGCACACCTTGGTACACAGGCCGCTGTCCCTTATTCGGAGGTTGTCCCTTGTTGGAAGGTTCATGTCAAAACTGTCATTTTATGCACTTTTACAGCATCAGTGATGCGGTAATGAAATGATCCACAGTGCTCTGTTTCCAGGTTCTCCTACCACAGGAGTCCAAATTACTTGTTAGTCGTTCGTTCGAGCGGAATTTTCTATTTATATACGTCCATCCATACGTTGTGTAAGTGCGCATGCGTGGCTTTGTTACACGCTTCTTTTTATCCGACATGATTTTAAAAGTTTACACACGCTGCCTCGCGATATGCGCCGATCTAGCCACCGCGAGGTCTCTCCTCCTTTCGACAGCATTCGCTGCAAACTTCAGTGACTGACCGAGACTGTACCTCTTCCCAATCTTCATAGCTCGAAGGTGCAACTTGGAAATAAGCTAGGATTGCTTGTGCAGATACTTCTGCATGCCAGCTGCCTGGTGGACACGACTGACGAGCTGAAAGCGTAAGGTAAGTACAGTTCTGCTGACCTGCTCACAGTTCTGGCAATGTACAGTACCACAGTCTGCTTATTGTGAGTGGCAATCCACAGTGATAGGAGCGTTTTCATCTCTCCGTCTAATGTGGCTTGATATGGGGCGAACTCTGTGCCACTTAAAACGTTAATCTGTCTCCCTTCTTCCTGGATATGCCCCTGAAGGCCAGCACAGATGCAGTGAAGGCTGTTGGGAGGACACTCGAGGCAATTTGCTTGTGAACCTAAGTGCAAAATTACTCAGCCAGGTGTTAGTTCTGTGTTAATTTGTGCAAATGCAGTGTGGAATATCTTTTCCTTTTTTCCCCTGTCTCTCACTGTTCCTGGCTTCTCATACATTTGCACTATCTCATGTCTTGCCTTGTTTTCTCTGTGATGCGAGCTGCTCTTGCCAGCCTTTACTCCTTATTACTCTTTGGAGGAGCAAAGCGGCAGTGGGTGTGGCTGGCAGTGTTGCACCATTGATACAGTGGAACCTTTTAGCGGACACCTAGCGTATAACGGAGACAGTATGCTATGTACCAACAGATACTGTACTTTAAAACCTCCGAATAGCGGACACTCCGAATATCGGACACTTCCGGTACCGAAGCACTCGCTAACACCTTTTTATAACGGACACTCTAACTAGCGCACATCTACTTTAGATACGTGCCAGCCCCGTCCATGTCTGAACGAGCGCGAGTTCACAACTAGCGAAGAGTCTGCTGCGAGACTAGCATTGCAACCACTTCGCTTCAACTTTATACAGCAGTGTTAGACTCCTTATCAGAGGATATTGTGTTTACTAGTAGAAATGTTGAACATTGTTGGCGAGTGGGAGTGACCCAACTCGGGATTTGCCAGCGATGTTCAGTCTGCATAACGTGCCGTCAGTGCACAGCCTTCGTGAAGCAAAACAGATCTACCTGTTGCAGTTACATGCGTTGAAAATGAAGACCTCCTGTGGCATCTCGGAGATGCCAATTTCCCAATATATTTTACTCCACTGCGTCGAAAAACAGTACTTCACTCAAACTGTGCATGTACTTACCCCCTTGTCTTCACATGAGCATCCATTACCTCCATTTTTGAATTGCACCCCTTTTTACAGCTTTGCTACCATGTGCGTTGAGGGGAGAGTGTGGAGACCAGCTTTTTCTTAATCCCCTGTCTCCTAAGGTTAAAAAGTTGATTTTCACATTCTCGCTTCCATCTTGTGACCTGAGAAGAATTGAACAATACTATTATAGGTCATTGACAGTTTGCTCTTCTTTTCTCAAGTGACAAAGGTGTTATTAGATATCAAGAGTTGCTTCTTGTCTCAATTCAAATTCTGCTATTTTTGAGGACTCGTAGTTGTCGCTCGCTGCCTGGAGAAGAGACTCTAGCGTAGCTTCGTCATTGACTGGTTCTTCAAGCCATTTGCGGACAGTCTCTCTGAATACATAGAAACCTCTCGCCATTTCTTAATCGCGTTGAATGAATGCGTTGCCATAGCTCTAAGCAAGTTAGATGCCTCGTCATGGAGACTACGCCCATTAGAGTGCCTTGGGGGCCCTTAGTAGCGTCCTTGCTCATGTCGTGGACTCGGCATCTAACCTATATAAAAGAAATCGTGGTGAACAATGCTTCTTTGTAAGTTGAAGAATATTTTTCCTGTCGCCATTAAACCCACCACTTGATGAAATTTAGTATGTATGTACATCACCCTCATCGCATTTACATATAGCCTCAAGCACTTTCTATGAAAAAAACATTCTTCGATCTAGGTAACTGTACCACGTGTGGAGATTGAACTTGGTACACAGGTGTTTTACCATAACTGTTTTAGTTTGTAAATAATGAAAAAAATCCTCAGGCACTTTTCTTTTTATCACTCATCAAACTATGTAACAGTAGTTCAAATGGAGATGAAACTTGGTATATATGAAACCGTGCACACAAAAACCAACCTTACGCCGCAATGTTAAATTATCGAGTACGCGTGAATATAACGCCTACACCAACCGGTATAAGCAAAACCACTTTTTTGCCTATAAGTAAAGCTTCCCGTCAGAGCTACCTACTGGTAACTTTCCTGCCTCCTAGGACGCCTTCTCGCCAGAAAAGAAGCTATTTCTCTGTAGCGGTAGTCAGTGAACGGAGCAGCGGACACGGATGCTCAGTGTACGGAAATCTCGTACACACCCCTTTTCCCCGCGAAACTAGACAACAAAGATGCAGCGACTACCAGTCACTTTCCTTTACTCCGCACATGGGCACAAAGGTTCCTGAATAACTTGGATTGGTTGCTGAGTATATCATCCAAGCTGCCGCCTTATGATACGGCAGCCTAGTGTGCACGGCTCTAGACAGACGGGACACGGCAGACGGCTCAACAGTCACGTAGCTGGCTTAGCTGGCCTGTTTTAACTGAATCTAGAACCAGCATCCATAGCACACACGGGCCGAGTTTTCATGGTAAACACGATCGAATGACCTGTCTAACAAGAGTGACAGCACGACGGTACATGCAGCTGACGCAAAGATGGCGCACAGAAGTCAAAGCGTTGCTTCTGCCTTGAATCGCCTCACAGAGAAGCCTGAAGTCTACTCAGCCCGGTATGGCCAATAGAAGCGTTCGTCTGCTGTCAAACTGCACGCTCACACCGCATCTCTCTGGTTGGCTAAAAATTTCCCGGGAAAAATCCCGTTACGTAACGTCATATTCGTGCGCGGACAGGAATACGGAAAAATTTCATTCGACTGTTTCGCGTTTTGTTTAACGCCGCATGAAAAATCTTAACTTTTAAAGGGTTTTCCCAAAAAATATACAAAAATAAGCGCTGTATCAAGCACATTTCAAGCTTTACAACGATACAAAAAAGCTAATTCACAAAAAATGCGGTGTAAGGTTGGTTTTTACGTGCACGGTCACATATACATCATCCCCAAGGCATACATTACCGCTATCGCTGGCACATAATTTTACATACCAAAGTGATACCATTGGATTCATGCTGGCCAGGTCATTAAATTTCCATAAACAAGGAGATTGTCGGCCTGGAGGTTATTATCTCCTGCTTGAAAATGTACTGAACTGAGCTTCGAATAAAATGAATGTGTATGATTTGATGAAATACATATACATGGTCCTCGTCTCTGCTTTAAATTTCCTTACAGTTTAATACTCATTTACAGAGATAATCAATTTTGCACATCAACATCGAAAGTATAGCTATGTAGTTATCAAAATGTTCATCATTTGACCAGTTGAGCAGTGTTTGGGTCTCCTTGCTCTTGCATCGTATTATAAGGTTCTGGAAACACCCAGTTGCTGAGTCCCACCACGATCTGGGCTTGGTTAGGACCGCTTTGCTCCTACACCGCTCTGCATGTTTGGATCTCACTGCTCCTGCACTGCGCTGTGTGGCTCTGGAAAGCGGCGGGCGAAGCAGCCCGTCACGAGCTCAGCTGACGCCAAGGGTCCCTGAGGAGGGCTTCTGCCCAAGGATGTTACAACAGAGGTTGCCCAGAGTCCCGCTAGCCTTTCTCTCGTGTGGGTATGGCCAAACGCACGGAGGCTGGTCTTTCTCTACCACACTGATACTTTGCACCTCCTCTACTTTGCCGTCATACTGGGATTAGTTTTCAGTCCAACAAATGTGGAGCATCTCTTCTCTGCACTTTTCCATCCTTGATCTTTTCTGTAGTCTGCAGTCACTTTTATATCGCTATAAGTGGCGACAAAAGTATGATTTGGCTGTAGACTGACACAATGTGATAGTCCTTTAACCGTAAGCTTACGAATATGTCTATTATCCCCAATCGCCAGTGACTACATGCCCTTCTGGACCGTACAAATATGGGGAATTAGCGCAGTCACATGTCATTTCCTGCGAACCAGCAGCAAAGTCTATTCCGACACTACCTTCAACA
Source organism: Geodia barretti (assembly GCA_030341885.1). Lineage (NCBI taxonomy): Eukaryota > Metazoa > Porifera > Demospongiae > Tetractinellida > Geodiidae > Geodia > Geodia barretti. The sequence continues at coordinate 8,030 of CASHTH010003358.1, forward strand.
CCTTGCTAGCTATTGTACTAGTATACGGGTAATTAACGGAAGGAAGGGTATTATCAATGCAAGCAGGGATTGCATTCTTGTGGTGTAATAAATTCACCAAATCCTTGTGTTTGCTATGGAAAAGGATCTGTATAAACCTTTTCTTACCAACCTCTGCCTTTAGTTTACCTGTATTACAGCTTGAATGATTCCTGAAGTGCACCAATTCCTAATAAAAATGCCTACACACCAGGGCTTCTCATCACGCAGTAGATGACTATGCAATGTTCTACAAGATGGTGATGGCACCTGAAGAAAGAAGTCCTTATTATGGTTTAGGGATTGTCAATGAAATAACCATCGGTTTTTTTCACCATGGTTCTCCCAGTTTCCTATGAGGCAACCCCAATATGTATGCTCGCATGTTCTTCGTAAAGGTACAACACCCATTCGAAACCAAAAGTAGAGATAATGCTAGACCTTACTTTTACTCCTTCTACCCTTTCTTCCCCATTAGTGCGCAGTGTGTGTGTGTGTGTCATTCTATGTGTGCGTGCTTGTGTCGGTCGTATTATCTGTTACCAGGTTTTTTTCCACCACACACAACAAGACAAGAAATAGTGATACCAACAATGTTCATCATTTCACTGGTTTTCATATATGGAAGTACTTTGTTAAAGCTTATGGCTTGTTCTGATTAGTGGCCTATATATGTACCTTGACTGGATTTTACCCTATTTGCACTGCGGAGTAATCATAACTTACAGATGATGGAGAGCATTGAGTCCTGCAATGCCCTATGCGCTATTTCCCTGCCATTGTCAAATGAACTGTCTTTTCTTTGTTCTTCTTTGATTCCATCCCTATATTCCTCCTTTTAAAAAAAAATATGCGGGATTTCTTATTTACTTGCTCTGTTTTTCTCTGACTGTGCTCTTTTGCTGTGTAGTGTTACATGAGATGACTCCTTAGCCTTTTTTAGACATGTAACATTCCACTGTGTTTCATGTTGTGTTTTATGTTTCAGGCATTATTCTAGAGACAGACATTGATTTTCAGGACAGTCTGCTGCCTAAGAAAAAGGCCTACTTGCAAGAGGTATCTATGTGCACCAATTTTTACTGATAATTCTACTGAAGCTAAAGCTAGAACCTTTGCACAATACTCTACTGTGAAATAGGCTCTCAGGACACTACAAGTGTGAAGGCCCTCGGGTTCATTGCAATCTGGTATATACCTTGCACGTAGTACATAACTATATTTACATAACATCTGGTGTAATGTCATTATATATTGAGTATTTTCAAAATGTTGTAGCTTTAGCTCCGCAGCGAGACTGTTCTCCCTCCGCCCCTTGTCCGAAGAAACGCAACAGGAGACCTGCGCGAACCGTCACAATCTATGCAACCAGAGAGAGGCGAGAGTAGAGAATTCAGGCACTGTGCGGGCTGCTATACCAAAGGCACTCACTGAATACTATTAGCTTGTTGCGCGCACTCGCTCATGGAACCCCACCCCGTCATTTGCTTTGTGGGCGGCATGATCTGCCTGGCTACGTTCATGAGAAATGGGCTCAAGCGAGACACAGAAAACTGTCTTGTCGAATAAGAAAATCAAGACAAGTAAAATAAAATTCTGCGAATTAAAAAAGTGTGGAATATAAGGATGCCATTAAAAGCAAGGAGACAGGACAGGGATGACCTGGGCATGTGATGCAGTAGTACAATGGGATGATTGTTACATCTTCAAACTGACATTTCTTGCTCATGTAAATTTTACTCCACACAAGCCCTATATTGTCGCCACTGTTACTTATGACATGAGTTTTGATTGGTGTAGTGTGATGACTGGCAAACGAATTCTGTAGAGAAAGCAGCATTGTAAAACCGGTTAGTTCAGCGAACGTTGAAGTAAATACAGTCACGATTCAAAACTGAGGACCTGTCATAGAGGGCATTTACTACCAGTCTTACATGCATAGGAAATGAGTCATAGCTGCACATCACATGATAGAGATCACTCGTGCTTTGTGACAATATAGGGCTTGTGTGGAGTAAATGAAATTTACAGATTTTGTAACGAGCACAGCTAAATGGTCGACAACGCGGAATCCGGTGAAATATTGAAAAACTTATTGCCAACTTACACCGCCTTTTCGCGTGGACGGTCACATTATGTTGCCTGGGTCGCGAATCGGGCACCTCAGAAGACATTAAACGTACAAAATCCTTGGCAAAAAGCCACCAAGCTGCTTCTTCTTCTTTTCCTTTGTAGCCTCCACTGAAGGAGAGTAGCCTATTGAGTGGGCAAAAATTGGGTGGTAGCAAGAGAAACCATGCGCGCTCTATGGAGATAGTAAACGAACTCAATAATCTTCCTCTGCTGAACGGGGTCATCGATCCAGTCAACCCCTAGGATGTACTCCGTGAACTTCACCGGGTCGGTGGCTAAAAGTGGAGCAATGACGCCTAGAGATTGGGCAGAGCTGTCGCGCACTAATGAAAGGGCGGGGCACAGGGAGATGAAGTGTACCGGATCTTTGGTGGAGCCAGTTCCACAGAGTTTGCAGGAGCTGTCGGTGGGCGAGCTGCTGCGGAATCTGGAGACCTCTGCTTCCAGCCCGTAGCAATTTACAAGGAGACAGATCTGGGTGTTGTTCCACTTGGTTGTCCCTCTGCAGATCGAAATATGGGGAATTGTCTACCTAGCTTCAGAGTGGAGCACTGGGCAAGAGGGAGGTGGCTGCAGTCTACAACAAACTCGGAATAAGATCTGGCAAGGAGAATTTGTTTGGTGAGTCGCTTCCATCCTTCTTTGCTCAATTGTCCGGTGATAATCTCTTCCATTGGTGGGAGAGCATACTCTTGTACTAGGGACTGGAGGCGAGGGAAAATGCCACTAGGGGGAGGGTCTCTTATCAGGGATAGGAGCAGCTGGTAGTGCAGAGAGTCAGATTGGAGGGATGAGAAAGAATGAAGAAAGTTCAGTTGACGATGGTGTATCATACTCTCGATGCTCAGGGATCCCATGATGTGAAGGAGAGCTTTGGTATTACAGCGTATTGGGAGGCCCACGATAGTTCTCAAAATGTTTCACTGGGCATGCACTAACAACAGGAGTTTGGTTTTTGTTATATGCCATAATTCGCTTCCGTACAATAAGATTGGTAGGCAGAAGGTCTTATATAGCCTTTGCGTTGTGATGGGGTGCAGACAGCCAAACCTACTGCATTGCAGCTGAAGAAAGCGCTCCTCCCAGCACTGCAGTGCTCAGAGGTGCGTGCAGATGACGATGGAGAGACTGTACGGAGAATCCCAAGATGGTGCTGGCTGCCTTTCTCAGGGATATTCTCACCAGAAACAAACCACTGCCATAGAGGGCGGTTCTTCGCACGAGTAGGTGGAGATTCCCAGATCGGCCTGGGAGATACACAGAGAATACATGAATTGGAGCTGGGGGGGGTTTTAATTTCGATTCCTATGCTTTGGTGAGTTGACATAATGGGTGTAAGAGAGACAAAGTGGTCGAGACGTGAGTGCCTGCTGTTGGCCACTCCACCGTGGCCTCTGAGTAGGTGTGGGGTACAAAATACAGGGTGCTCACGGCGAGGGGGACATGCTGCGAGAAATTTGTATCTGGGGTGGACCTGTTGGGTATTATTCAGATTGTAGTCATGGAGCCAGAGTTCAGAGATTGCGATGATATCTGGGGAGTGTTTGTTGATGATGTGTTGACGGTAATGCTGGTTTGACGATAAGCCACGGAGATTAAATTTCAGATAATTGACACTTGTAGCTGCAAGGGATGAGGGATCACACAGGCTTGGGGTGGGTGCTGTGGAGGTGGTGGGGATAGCTGTGCTGGTTTGTTGTGTGCAGTGGGAGACAGATTTTGGGGGGTTAGGGTGCAGGTGAAGATTGGCGCGTGTGCTGCTCCCTTCGGAAGCGCTTAGTTGGGTTGAGGGGTGTCCTCCACTGACAGTGGAGGACTGTGGGCTAAAAAAGGGAGGTGAGCAGTGTCACTTGGGGTCAGTGGGGAATAGAGTAGGCTGCGTCTATTGCACGAGTTGTTGGGGTCCTACAGTAGTGTAGAGTGAGGGGGAGGAGCAGTAATAGGAGAGTATGATTGTGAAACAGCAGGGACCACAACCGGGTTGGGTCATAGGGCACATCCAGGAAGGAATGTAACCGATTGCTCAGATAGAGCAGAGGCTGTGAAGTCAGGGTCCAATGAGGAAACCACAGTGGCTTGGGTATGATTGGGTTGTTGGGTTTGGACGGGGTGGGATGTAGTTATTTTTCAGTTTGAGTGGTGGGGGAAGAAGTAGAGTCTGTTGCAGGGACATTAGGAGTCGCAGCAGCATCAGGTTGGTTGGGTTGCTGTGTTGGTACAGGGTGGGATGTAACTGATGTAACCGTTGTTTGTTGAGATTGAGTCGTGTAGGCTGGACGGTCAGACAGAGATCGGCGAAGAGACCATGAGGTCTTAGCCTCCAGAGTTGGCCATACTTGGGTGATCTGTTCTAGCACCTCAGGCGGGGCCATGATGGTATACCAGCACATCAAGCGGGACGCTCTTTATCTGAGTGAGCCCTTGATTGTAACGTGGCTCCATAAGGAGTTTGGTAGGAGAGCACATACTGCCTTATGTACCACTTGCGACGAGTCGTTTCTTCTGGTGCCCGAAATGGGAGAGTGTTGGGGGTACGAGCTCTCGAATTCTCCTGTGACTCGTTGGGAACATGACTATTTGAATGAGTGGTAGATTTGGTTGAAGGCTGGTGGAGAGAGGACTGGTTGACGTGGCGAAGAGCAGGAGCGGAATGTTGTGGGCATCTCAGCTGAACAGAAGACCTCTGAGCTTGTTGCGTGAGGGATACTATTGCTGACAGACGTGAGACCTCTTCTTCTAGAGAGGATTCTGGCATTAAACTCAGCCCTGAGTGCCTGCTTGATTTGGGAAATAATTTATTGGGTCTGGAGGGGAGGTGCATGGTTGGTGGGATTGACCGACAGAGTTGGAATTATGGATGTTGGGGGATGAAGCATAGGCATTCCAGTATGGCGTTGTGGAATAAATAGCCTTCTGTGGGACTCATACATGCAAGGGGGTTAACAGCAGAAGACGAGTGGAGAGTTGGGACATTGTGTGAGGACACTAGACCAGATGATGTTCAGTCACGTGGTACGAGATGATACATTGTGTGTGATGCATGTTCCTTCCCGGGTATATAGTCGTGCTTTCTAACACAGCAGTTGGGCCAGTGGCAGTAACGGAGAGGTCAGTTGGTGCTAGAGGTTGTAGCAGGATCGAGCGCAGGGATAGGGGTCGGGCATCAGCGGTACTAGCAGGCAACATTGGTGGCACACAGGTAGTAGGCATAACTTCAGTGACAGTAGGAGGAGATACAGTGCAGGGGGCCAGCGGTGAGAAGGGTGGTGGCTCCCGTGAGCTGTCAATTTGTGCAAGACAGTCCTGGGAGATTTGGGCGGTGGGAGGGGGTAGAAGCTGAAGGGAGGGCAGACTGCCCATTGGTAGGGGCAGAGAGGGATTCGTTGGATTGGAGCGGCAGGGAGGAGTCAGCAATGGTGGCAGCTGGTATAAAAGGAGATTGCAACTGAAAATTGCCTGCTATATATGATTCAGATGGGGTTGGGGTTGATACCAATCTAATAGGAGTTGAGGACGAGGGAGAGGTGGGTTGTTCATAGTGCATTTGAGACGATGATGAGGCTGCAGTTGGTTGTGCAGGTAGGTTGTGCGGACTGGGATGAGTAGCTTGGGGGCTGCCAGCTAGCTCAAGCTCAGGAAGGAGTGTATATGGGTGGTCAACTGGCGAAGGAGGCAGTATGCTGTGCAGGGAACCCGAGCCTCTTCGACTGGCGTTTATAGGGCAGGGGGGTCAGTTGCAGATGTAGTTAACCTTTGAGTCGTTGGTAATGCTGGTAAAATATGCCTGGGAATACGCACTATCATATTGTTAGTACCTCTCTTCCGTTTGGGAACCTCTGCGCGGCAGATATGGCAAGAAAACTGAGAGCGCTTCGCAGTGCGTTCTGTGAGGCGGGCGCATTGTACATGGGACTAAAACCCACGCTGTAAGCATTCAACTACCGGCTTCCCAGCGGCACTGTTAGCTCCATAAACACATCGTACCTTCTCGGTGTCTTGCGAAGAGCCTCCGATGCAGACCCGGCTGAAGTGAGGCGGAGCTGCCCGGGATGATGCAGTGTAGCACCTCAAATGCGGTGGTGGTGGTGGTAGTGACCGCAGTTGTGAACGTTCTCCTTGCTGCGGGGGCGAGAGATGAGTAGTCGCCATACCATTTTCGCGGACTAACAACCCTCTTCTTCTTCTTCTTCTTCTTCTTTGTAACCTCCACTGAAGGAGAGTAGCCCTAGGTGCGGGCGAAGATGAAGTGAATCAGGGTAGAAGACGAGTGCGAGCAGATAGAATATGGTGGAGAAATTCAATGCACGCGTGCTGCACGGGGGTGTCGTCCAACCACTCGGTGCCGAGGATGAGCGAGACGAAACGGGTCGGGTCCGAGGCACGTACGGACGCAAGAGGGTGGGGCAGGTCAAATTCGCCACGTGCAAGGGTTAGGGCAGGGCTGTTCGCTATGAGGTGGGAGGCGTCCTCAGTTGCTGAGTTGCAAAGGGGACAGAAGTCTGTAGAGGAGGGGATTGTCTGGAAGCGACAGGCGTCAGATGCTAGCCCGAAGCAATTTAGCAGTAATTTCATCCTGGAGATGTTTTTTCTAGACAGCATGGGGAAGCCTAGGGTGACCTGCCAGTGAGGATACGGTTTCCCGAGACGAGAAGGAAGAAAACTGGAGAGAGGAAGATGGACACATTCATCAGCGTAGATAGAAAAATCAGAGATGGTGGTAATCCGCTGGATCTGGCCCTTCCACTGAGCTCTGGAGACTTGGCTGCTTAGGATGCTGGGGATGGATGGCAGGTCATAAAGATCAACTAGAGATTGAAATGTGGATAGAGAACTACGAGGGGAGAGAGGGCCAGACAACCGCTTCTCAAAGACGATGCGAGGCAGAGAGTCATGGGGGATAGTGGAGAAAGAGTGTACGAAGTTCAGCTGGCGACGGTGAATCAGGGTACGGATGTTCGCGATTCCCAGTGACTGTTGGAGGGCCAGTGACTTACAGCGGATGGGCATCCCTGTTATCGTGCGCAGCATCTTCCTGTGGGTTCTCTCGAGTAACATCAACTCTGCCTGTGTGAGAGACCACACTTCGCACCCGTATATGAGAATGGGGAGGCAGTATACTTTGTACAGGCGCAGGGATGTGAGTGGGTGGAGGCAGCCTGCACGAGATCCAAGACCGTTGAGGGAGAAGAATGCCCTTCTAGAAGAGCTGCAGCGCTCTGAGGTACGAGCGTTGGATGAGTGGGAGACAGAGCGAAGAATTCCAAGGTGGTGGTAGGAGTCCTTCTCAGGAATGACCTCACTACCTATGATCCACTGACGAGATGGGCGATTTCGGGCACGGGTTGCTGCTGATTCACCAAAGATTTGGATGGCAGACTTCTGGGCATTGAGTTGGTAACGCCACTGAACAGAGTAGGAGAAAACTATCTCAAGCATAGCCTGAAGATCAGAGCTGCTGTTTGCGATCAGTGCCAGATCATCCGCGTACATGGGGCTGCCACAGAAGTTGCCGTCAATAGTAGCACCATAGCCTGAGCCGGAGAGCTGATGCAGGAGGTCATTGACGTATATAGAGTACAAGAAAGGTGAAAGAATAGCTCCCTGTCGTACACCTTGACTGATCTTGAATGAGCGGGAGGTGGAGGAATTCCATAACACAGCTGAAATGAATCCTCTATACCAGTTGTGCAGGATGATCCAGATGTATCTGGGGAATCCGAACATGGCTAACTTGTATAGGAGACCCTCGTGCCACACGGTGTCGAACGCCTTCCTGACGTCAAGGCCACAAAGGGCTTCTTCTTCCTCTCCTGAACTGCCATGATGGTCTCCTGGAGTAAGAAGGCGGTATGCGTGGGGCTCCTGCCTGGAATAAAACCGCCCTGGAGTGGATGGAGTCTAGTGATGAGGGGGGAGAGACGATGGAGTAAGAGTTTTTCAAAGACCTTGGCAATGGAAGATAGGAGGGTTATCCCTCTAAAGTTAGACGGATTTGAGAGGTCGATGTTGTGACCTTTTGGGATGGGGATAATAAGGCCTTGCTGGAAGATCGGTGGAATGTGGCCTGTCAAGCAGTAGACCGCATGGGCGGGTTCAAAGGTCACCAATTGCATTCGCAAAAGTTATTAACAACGGAATGTTGTTTGGAGCGCTACGGCACTACTAACAAGCTACGTAGGTTGAACGACCAGGTTTGTGTGTGTGGGAGATAGGCTGTAATCCTGAGAACAGTAATTTTCGTGCCTATAGTGCTACTTGCAGAAGACAACAAAATGGTGTAGGGCTTGAGTGGCTTAATGGTGATATTATTGATCAGGCACTGCCCTCAAGTATAGGTTAGATGCGGATCCGCGAGAACTACGTGATTTAGTGAGCCGAGGCCACTTGGCTGTCGGCGTCTTGAGTGCAGCGAGAGCTCTACTGCCAGGGCCCCCGAGGCTCACTCAATCGCATCTCTGCATCTAACCATCTTAGACTACAGTGCAGGCGCTAGCAATGCACAGCATTGGGGATGGACGGCTTACTGGGGATCACAGATTATGGAGCTTTTGCTGAGGACGAACCGGAAGTAGACAGGCTATTTGCAGCTGCCAGCAGCCAGTTCCTACGGCGAACGCAGGCGTACAACGACGACTATCCCAGCAAGGCTATAGCAGCAGTAGAGTGTGTGTTGTAGGCGGCGCGGCTCGCTAATGAGAAAGTAGGTGGGGCCACTGGACACTTCTCGCACTGTTAGCGCACGCGTCTGGCTCGAGCTGTAGCTAGGGCCCTGTAGTCATGCACCGCTTCCTACTAGAAGACCGAGTACCTAGTTTATCTTGACAAAGAACCTCTCCAGAAGCTTTGTTTGCCTTCCACACGCACGGCGTCTCTGGAATAGAAGGCATGGTTGGCCAATACGCGTAATAAAAGTGCCGCAGGGGCGCGAAATAGTTACCGGTAACTAACAACATTATAACTCGTAATCTGATTGTCCATTGCGTGCAACCGTAGTCTAAATACACGTACACACACTCATATTTTGTACTCACATTCGCTCACCAATAATGCAGTGCATTCATCTACACGCAGTACTGTTTTATCCGTTACCATGTGTTGTGTTACAGGTGCATCGTCTGATGTATGATCTGGCAGAGCACAGTGAGGCCGTCACTGGACTCCACATGGAGCCATTCCCACAACAGCCCTCTAGCTCCGAGATCAAATACTACATCCTGGCAACCACTCCCAAACGAATATACCAGTTCATTGGGAGCGTAGCCAAGGGGGAGACCCCTCAATTTGTCCAGCTGTTTGCGATGTACAATCCGGGGACGGTTCAGTTCCTGGAGATCCCTGGGACACTGAGAGAGAGCCAGCTGCAGCTGTGGCCAGCCAAACCCAACACCACCCCTCTGTCCTTTGCCTGGCTCACCGGTAAGTAGAGGACATATTCAGAATCACATTGTACAACATTGAGGTACAATGCAGTGCCCGGCACATATAAAAAAATTATATTCCCGCATCCAGACAACTAGGTGGGATGGCTTAGCTCGCGAATTGACTAGTAGATATAGTGAACTGGTTTGCATATTTACTAATAATGCAGTGTCATAATTGTTAGAACAAAGTGGACTTTCTGTTAATGGTGACTTCAGGTAGTTCGATACTTTGTCTTTGAGTAAAAGTTGTGCACGTATTAAGAGAGGGAGATTGCAATATCTGTGCCATTGATTTTACCGCATGCAGGCTAGGACATGCAGGCCAGTTGTTAATGTGCTGCTGATGCGAACAGTAAGTAAGTCCAGACAAGCAGTTAACTCATACGTATACCACGACAGTTGCAACAGATCATGCAAGCAACGCAATACAAAGACGTTTGCACTCTCTGTAAGATAACTTCTTAGGATGTGTGGCCGAATTAGACATATCACACCCAAAACCTTATCTCATGCTCTAATCTCTCTTCAGGTGCTGGAATCTACTATGGACAACTGGGATTTGGAGACCACATGCCCGGTACATGTCTGAAGCATATGTGTTTTTATCAAAAATATGTTTAGGACAGCTTTACTGTGTACGGTGAACCAGTGTAATGTAAGCGTGCATGCACATAGTATTGCCCCAACCCTCTATATTGTAAGGTATACAAATAAATAGAAATCCTACAGATTAATAAAGGGGGCATATAGGAATAGGAAACAAGGTAAGATAGGGATGGTGTCTGAGGAGCTCACAGATGCAAGCCTCTTAACTCAACTAACTAATGGTCATTACCAATACCCATCTGTAGGATTTTTTATAGCGCGAGGCACCTAATTTCACATCACACGCTCGGTCAGTGTATATTTGTCCGTCACGCTCTTCTATGCATGCGTGCGAGGATGGCGGGGTGTGATTTGTGTACGTGTGTGGTATACCATACGTTCGTCGTCACGCATAGCAGAGGTGAGACTTCACAATGGTAGCGGCACGCTATGCTAGTGGTGCAATGAAACTTCTGAAGAAGTGTGAGAAAGAAGCTGCACAGTTTGGAAGAGTGCTAATATGGTTTTTGCTGATGATGAAACATAATTACACAAAATGTACAAGTGAATGAATTCGAAATCGATCATGGAGGATTGTTTCCAGTGAATGACAAAAAATCGGAAATTACCACGTCAGTATAGCAATGAATCTACATGTATCAAGCAATCTGTGATTCAAGGAATTACAGATGATGGTGATTTGCCATTTCTCAGGATATTGAAAAACCAAGAATACACAATTGAATTGCTTCTAGATATTGCCGATATGTGTGTAACAATTCGTGGTTTTTCTCTTGCTTCTAGTTGACTGGAGGAAAGGAAAATATCTAAGAGAAAGGTACTTGGAAAAAATTTATACCACAAAGTAAATCCTCCCAAACAAACAAACAAGAATGATGAGAGAGACACAGACAATCACTCAGAAGATGACGATTAGCTGATCTTTTTTTTAAAGTTGTATCTTTGGTAGTGATGTATCATGAATCGTTAGTGTTTCATTGAATGTGCAATTTGTGCCAGTGCCCAGACAGGAGAGCATTCACCCTTGCAGGGCCTTTGCTGTTCTTCTCAGCACTGCAACACATTATCATATGTACATTCCTGAACTTAACCACATTGATCTGCTGTGGCTGTTACCTCTCTTGGCACGGCAGGCACATATTGTGGGCATGAGCATAAGCCTTCTGCCGTACTGTCAGGAGGGCGAGCACTTCACATTAGCGACTATTTCTCTCGCCACTCACCTCTTGCTGTCTCCTAGTCTCTTTATGTGCCTACGTGCGACACTGCCCTGGCATTACCTCATAGTGTTTCACGCTAAAATGCATGCGAGTGAAAGTGGACGCCTGCCTTTACAGCTACTGAATATTCATATTGTGTGCAAAGACAGACTGGTGCGTGTCTCAAGCTTTCATCTACGAAGCAGTCCCTCCCCCTTTTTCCAGCGAGTTTTCTCCATAACTAGCCCCTCCCCTGTGCTCCTGGAACAGCTCTATCTATGGCTACCAGAGCAACCCTCTCAGTTTAAGATGTTCTAGGTGAACTGGATGATGCAGTGATAGTGAGGATGACTTCGACGGCTATGTAGACACTAGAGAGACAACAGAAACAGTGGAGCCTGCAGTGATGATGGATGTTGGAGCTAATGTAGAGGTGGGTTCACAGAGAAGCAGTGATGATGGCGACACACACCATGAGTACACACTCCAGCCTGGTTGTGCAGTTCCTGTGGAAGGAAACAGACCACTTGATTACTTCTCGCTGCTAATCACAGAAGACATGCTGTCACTCAGACAAACCTTCATGCGCAGCAATACATCGCAAACAACAACATCCGTCCTCACTCCAGTGTTCGATGCTGGTCCAAGAGCCTCTTTGACATCAATGAGCTGAGGAGATTCTTCGCCGTCATCATTGTCATGGGCCTTGTGAGGTACCCTCAGATTGAGAACTACTGGGCAGTACTCGTGGCCATTCACACTGCTCCACTTAAGTGCTATGTCCATATATATAATGTACACATTAGCAACATTCACGTTTCTATTCTTCGTTTTCTCCATCTGAACGACAACTACAAGAAAAAGGGAGAACCTGGTCATGATCCGCTCTTCAAGCTCTGCCATTTCCCTGAGCCTCTCATTTCCCACTTCCTACTCTCTCATAAGTATATATATATATATATATATATAAAACCTTAATTCTATAGAGATTCATTGCTACGATACTAATAACAATTATTTTTCATAGCTGGCGACGAGGGAGATGCAGGACGGCGGGACGTAGCAACAGCTGATGCGGTACGCGTGGAATGTTGTAGCGTCTCCATGGAATTTGAATTGACAGAGCGGGGCAGGGAGAGGATATTCATAGGAGGCGGGGTCGTAACTGTTGTAGCCGGCGCAGCGTGGCAGAACATCGTGGCAGGTTGCACTCACCCGGCGGTGCATATCCAGACGCCTAAAACACCGACCGCACTTCTGCCACTTGGCTCGAGTAGCTGGCATGACGGAAGCTGGCGTTATTCGGCTGGTTGATAGTCTTGGAGCAAAGCAGTGGGCCTTTCTCTATACCGACAGACTCCTCGGAGTATACCCTTGCATTCCACGGTGATGTGGGGTTGTAGCGAAGGGGTAGGAGACCGCTAGAGTGGTCCACAGGGCGGAGCTAATTTCAACCGACCGTCCGTCTACGCCTCTCTCTCTCCTCTCTTCTCTCTCTCTCTCTGAGCCTCTCATTTCCCACTTCCCACTCTCTCTCTGTCTCTCTCTCTCTCGGACTGAAACTCAACCCCCGTGTGGATAGTAATAGGTAGTGTATAAAGTCTTAGTGTTGGTTGTAAAATCCAAACACCATCCATGCACTAGTTCGTGGTGGTTCAAGAGCATGGAACCTTCTCGAACCTTCTCGAACTTCATAATTACAGAGATAGCAAGGTGTGTAGAGTTATTATACATAAGTTCTGGGTGGTTCGACTGTACCGAACCTTCTCGAACCACTGTGATGCAGGGGGAAGCAGGCCTGCAGGGCAGTTTCAAGTGAGTTTGGGGTGGTTCGACCACACTGAACCTCAACGAACCAATGTGATGCATTGGGAAGAAGGCCTATGGGGCAGTTTCGAGTGAGTTCTGGGTGGTTCGACCGCACTGAACCTCCTCGAACTACTGTGATGCAGGGGGAAGCAGGCCTACAGGGCATTTTGAATGAGTTCAGGGTGGTTCGACCACACCGAACCTCCTCGAACCACTTTTCTGTTTGGGGAAGAATGCCTACAGGGTAGTTTCGAGTGAGTTGGGTGGTTCGACACACCGAACCTCCTGAACCACTTTTCTGTTTGGGGAAGAATGCCTCAGGGTTGAGTGGTTGTAGGTGGTTCGACCGCACTGAACCTCCTCGAACCACTGTGCTGCTGGGGGAAGCAGGCCTACAGGGCATTTTGAATGAGTTCAGGGTGGTTCGACCACACCGAACCTCCTCGAACCACTTTTCTGTTTGGGGAAGAATGCCTACAGGGTAGTTTCGAGTGAGTTGTAGGTGGTTCGACCACACCGAACCTCCTCGAACCACTGTGCTGCTGGGGGAAGCATGCCAACAGGACAGTTTCAAGTGAGTTCGGGGTGGTTCGACCACACCAAACCTCCTCAAACCACTGTGCTGCAGGGGGAAGCAGGCCTACAGGGCAGTTTCGAGTGAGTTCGGGGTGGTTTGATCACAGATCGAAAGGTGTGTAGAGTTCTGTCACATGAGTTCGGGGTGGTTCGACATTACCGAACCTTCTCTAACTACATCTTTACAGAGGAACCAAGGTGTGCCGGGTGCTTATGCACTAGTTCGTGATGGTTCAAGTGCATGGAACCTTCTCGAACCTTCTCGAACTTCACAATCACAGAGATAGCAAGTGTGTAGAGTTATTATACATAAGTTCAGGGTGGTTCGACTGTACCAAACCTTCTCGAACCACATCGTCAACCGATACCTGCTGGCCCAAATCTTACTCTGGACCAAGCAGGATGTACACTTGTACAGGGATAGTGAAAGTACTCTACACACCTTTCTATCTCTGCGATGATGTGGTTTGAGAAGGTTCGAAAAGGTTCCATGTGCTTGAACCACCCCGAACTAGTGCATAAGCACCCTGCACACCTTGTTTCCCCTGTAAAGATGTAGTTAGATAAGGTTCGGTGTTGTTAGAGAAGGTTCGGTACAGTCGAACCACCCCGCTTTCACATGCGTTTGGGGTGGTTCGACTATACCGAACCTTCTCTACCAACACCAAACCTTCTCTAAGTACACCTTTGCAGGGGAAACAAGGTGTGCAGGGTGATTATGAAGTTCGCTACAGATGAACCACCCAGGACAAGTGTATCGAACCACATATCCACAAGGGGAGCAAGGCGTGTAGGGTACCTATGCACTTGTTCCGGGTGATCCGACGGCAGCGAACTTCCTCGAACCTTCTCGAACAACTTTGGTGCAGAGGAAGCAATGTATGTATATAACGGTGGTTCAAACGAGTTTGGCTTTAACTGCCCATTCCAGTAGCATTCATGCTGCTTGTTCTAGTAGCATTCTACTGCTTATTCTAGTGGCATTCTACTGCTCATTGTTTTGGCATTCTACTGCCCATTCTAGTAATATCCTACTGCTCATTCTAGTTGTATTCTACTGCTCATTCTAGTGGAATTCTGCTGCACACTCTAGTGGTGTCCTAGTGTTGCATCATTATGCCACTGGAAACAGTAAATCCAAAGTTATGCTAGCATAGCTATGGGTGACATGTGGTGACAATAGTGTACACTTCCGTATCATGGTTGTACATGACATAGTCAGACACTCTCTCATGTGGCACTGTGGATGTGTCGTCAGGTTGACCTTGTCTTGTTTAGCCGCCAGACAAGTGTGCAAAAGAATCGTCGACCCCGGTTGGCATCCACCATGTGGATTGTTGCTTATGTACGAAGAATAAGGCACAGCAGCCGGACAGTAGAGCGTAAGGCTAAAGACCGAAAGAACATCTTTCCCGCTGCATTAGTGAGGCTGATACAAAGTTGCTATTGAGTCTTTTATAACACGCCTCGACTACTGGAAGCTCGGTATTGGTAAATGATGGTGGAATTTCTTCATCATAGATTTGCTCGTCATCTGAGTCGGGAACAGAATCTGTGTGATTTCTGACGTGCTGAATGATGCCCAAGCAGTTCCCAGGTGGATATAACTCCCCGACATGTTGTGCAATCAATTGTGCCCTGTAGTTATTGAAGGAGCATGCAGTCGTACATATTTCTGTTTGGTCCAGCACTAGCTTGTGTGAGGATAAAGCAGAAATTCGTACTTCCTGTATGTCTTCAACACTGTTCGCTGTTTTGGCCCTCTTTGTACCTGCTACTGGCTCTGGATGTGAAGTCTCTCTCTCTTTCCTTCCGATGTTGATGCCATACCCAAATCCGTGTACAGAGTGAATTGAGAGGGAGGGAGGGAGGGCTCTCGGCGTCGGTGTCGGCGCACATGAAACTTTTTGAACCTTTGAACCTTTGCCATCCCTACTTAGAGCGCTACCGATGCGCTCTACTATAGCGGTAACAGCGTACCTCCTCGTGCGTGGCA
Source organism: Geodia barretti (assembly GCA_030341885.1). Classification (NCBI taxonomy): domain Eukaryota; kingdom Metazoa; phylum Porifera; class Demospongiae; order Tetractinellida; family Geodiidae; genus Geodia; species Geodia barretti. The sequence goes on from CASHTH010003358.1 coordinate 23,788, forward strand.
TGTGCTGTTCACGTGACTTTGTGAGCAAGCCTACAAGTACACAGGGCAAAGACGACGACTGGCTCTAGGCTGACTGTCACACTCACAATGGCTGTTCAAGCAACGGGTGGCTGCCATCCCTCTAGTCCCCCTTTTAAATTCACAGGAGACAAAATAGTATGAAAAATGGCTGAGGTTTTGACTAATAACAATACTAGCTATGGACATCAGAAAAGAACCCGAATTGAGTACATGTAATGACCATGACATGAAATGATTGAAGTACACTTACACTGTATATACCCTGCAAGATGTTTTACACCTTACCGCTTAAACCATCCTGAACTAGTGCACATCACCCTGCACACCTTGCCGCTTACCCTGTAAAAATGTAGTTAGACAAGGTTCGGTATAGTCGAACCACCCCGAAATCATGGTAAAGAAGCTCTACACACCTTGCTGGCATTGTGGTTCGAGAAGGTTCGAAAAGGTTCGGGGCGTCGTTCAGCCTCTCCTCTACCCTCGAGGAGGCTCACAATTTAAACACTCATCGGCACAACAATAAATGTCTTATACTAGAGAGTAACAACAACTGCGTTTTTTCCGCCGTTTTGAAGGCGGGGTTACTACATAACTAAACGGTAAGTCACTAGCTTCAACTTTCCAGTGCTGCTGTGCACGGTTCCAATTGACTGAATTGTTGCTCAGACAAGTGAACTCGTCGAGTGTGCCACTCGCTTCCAAGCGGGACTTGATCAAGGCAGGATACTTGTTCACGGTAGTGGGCAGTTGCTGCAGAAACAGTCTGAACAGACACAGGACAAGAGAACTTAAATGTATGTTTCAGTACATGAGGTACACGTAGGTACTTCGCTGGTACTGTGTTGCTAAAAGGTGTAGTTGGAGGAGCTCTCTCCCTCCCTTGCCAACAAGTGGGCTGGAGAGAGCTCCTCCAACTACGTATGTACAACTACAGTGTGCAAGTTAATTGTGGTTTATTACCAGCCAGAGTAATGCCATGCCACTCCTTGACAAGCCTCCTTTTGTGTGTAGCGGTAATATATCATTTTCAAAGGCATATAAGCAGACACAAAACTGTGTTTTGTCAATAAGAATAATTGGTACAAGTGTTTGTTTCTCAGGATGACGTGATTTTGCGGTGAAGGAGGCCACGACACAGGTGGCAATTGCTTGTACCAGGTTTACCTCCGTAGCCAGCACCTTTCCCTCCACTTCGGTAGTAGCTCCATCACTGCCTTCCTCTTCACTGACAACATCCTCAACTACAATCTTGTTCTCTGAGGCTCTCCGCCAGACAACGTCCGTTCCCCTCACTCTCGCATCTGGGGTGCCATGCCAGGTGTGTACGGACCCCAGGCCGATGTCATCAACCTGTAGCCTCCTCGTCACCGTTTCCTTTCTCTTCCCTCTTGGCGGCAGTGGCAGTGGTCAGGGGCGTGTCGGTCGAGGCTTGGGGTAAAAAATGGGACAGTGATTGATTTGCTGCTCTTACTCCCACGTGGGGGTGTAGATGCATTCTCTTTCTTTCTCTTCCCCTTGTCCCAGGTAGTACTGGTGGAGGACAGGTCCGTAGCAACAGCCTTCTCCTTCTTCCTTCCTCTCCTTCCCTTCTTGACGGCGGCGGTCGGGGGCGGGTTGGTCGAGGCTTGGGGTAAAAAATGGGACAGTGATTGATTTGGTGCCGTGTAGGGGAAGCACTTACTCCCACGTGAGGGCAGGTCCGTAGTAACAGAGGTAAAGTCGGGAGTGAGCTCCTCCACGTCGGACTCATCGGGGATGAGGGCCCTCCTCCTCGACATTGGTGCTCCGTGTGTGAGGTCTTCGCGCGGCTTTGCTAACGGATTTTCTGTTGCATTCCACCGAACACATGTTTGTGTGCAGCCAAGCCGAGTTGCCTTACCTTGGTCGCTGCGGTGCTACTTTATCGCTGCACGAAGAGACATCCTCAATCGAATCCGTGCAACTGACAAAATATAATCTGCGCTTGTGGACTGCCGCTCCTGGTGTTAAAAAGGAAAAGAAACTGAACGACACGGAACAGAATGGAATGCCAAAGATAAATAGACTAAAATAAAAGTATACATGGCTCCTTTGATATGCCCACGCAAGTCACAATAAGGTACATAGCGGACACAGCTCTATATCCATATAACACTCGGGGATCAACACCACAACAAACCTACCCATGGTCCAGTCGTCGGGTGTTCTCACTGTGAGGGGGTCGGTAGAATGTTTTGTTAGGCGTGACAGGGCAACACTGATGGTCATCAAAAGTCACGCCGCCCCCATAGAGTGTACCATACAAAGTCACGCGACCATTCGGGTTGCCAATCCCTTCCTTCTCTCTTGTTTCTATGCTAAAAGCAACTTTAGTATGCAATTGCTCACATTAACACTATGCGCGCCACACACCACTTTAATGGCATGCTCATATTCATTGCGCAGCCCTATGCGCCACTTAAGTGGTGCGAACACATTAACGTGAAACAGTGAGCTTCCCTCGTGAACATTACCTGGCGCGAATACTTCACTGGACAATCAGAATAGCTGCCTGTCCTTTCTTCTCCCCGGTTTCATTGGTTTACTGCCGCTCACACGTGTGAAACGCACGATCGAATTAATGCACATGTGCATGTGAAAATTTCTGCGTACGTGCATAAATGTCGGTAATTGTCCGTGGCGCGCAAAGTGTTAAGTACGAATAAAGGTATATTGCCGGCTTTTAATGTTGCACTCATAGCTGTTGCATATAAACATGCATCATCTGACATCCGACATGTCCGACATCAGTCTACATTGTCAGTCCAAATAATTATTAGTTTGACATTGTGATGGAACAAGTCCATAACCTTAATTGAGGTAACCTAGTGAGGAAAACTGTCTGCATCAATGCTTACGCGCCTGCATTACTTGGCGTAACCACTGACTTTTCTCCTTTCAAAGGCTACTATCTATGGACCGCTACTGTTTAGGGTTGAGACTGGAAGTGTAGCTGCTCTAGATGAGTGGGGAAGAGTGCGCTGGGGGGTGCCACTAGCGCATGCCCATTAGTGCGTGAGCGGAGGTGCCACGTGGCAGCACAGCTCAGCAGCAGGGTCGGCAACATCAAGCTACAACAGTGTAGCATCGGCAGGAGGAGAGCAAGCATCCAAGCAGAAGTCGACCCTTCTCCAGGCAGGTGTACATTGTAGTTGACTTGTTTGCCTTGCCTTGCCTTGCCTTGCCTTGCCTTGCCTTTCTACCTCATTACCAAGTTGTTGAGACATGCACTAGTGCACGCGCAATCCAGTGGGGCATGGCTTGGTGTTTAACTAACTGTTAGTTTTGGATAAATTTACAACAGTGGGTGAATTATTATTGGTGAATAAAATGAGATTAGTTTTCTACCATACATTGCTCATTAGTTGCCTCCTTCTGTGCCTTTTTGGCCAGCGGGCGCGATTCTGTTGCTGTTGTGCCGGAGGAGGGCCATTGTGGTAACGAGGGTGTTGGCTGCTTACATGGGTCGTGGACGTTAAGACAGTGGTTTGTTGTGGACGCTGGATTGTTGGTGGTTGTTGATGTTAGATGGTGGAGGTGGTGGTTGTGGTTGGACTGCCAGTGGGAACAAAGACTTAACCAGATTAATTTACTCACCCTATCTTCTAACATTCTCTCGACTAGATCGTCACTGATTTTACCCTATTCTGTTGTATCTGCTAGGGTCTCATTGAGAGGGTGGTGGTTTTCTCAGATGACTTCATTTTTATTCTGTGAATCGCCTGACCAAACAAACGTTTGTACATAGGAATCACGTTATTATCACGAGAACGCATAATGCGTGAGGTTTTCATGGTTGTAATGTGCCTAGTTGTCTCATTTCGGGTCTTTTGCTATGTGGGAACAGAACGACTTCCCACAATTGTGCATGAACTTACTCAGAAGTCTGTGTGTAGCAAGGGTTGCACGTACAGGCTATATGTAAGTGGTCAGTCAGAATTCTATTTTGATGTCTGACTGATCTGTGAGGTCTGTGCGTACTTTATCTACTAAGACGACAGTCGGTCTAGGCTTTGTAGTTTCTGGGCAGAAAGATACAGTGCTTACATTTCAAAGATAGTATCATGCGTGGCTATAGGCACACATCACCTATTCTGTTGTTATATCTGCTTTGGTCTCAGAATATGTTATACTCAATCACTGAGTCTGAGAGGTTGGTGTTTATTGTCTGGTGGCTTTATCAAAGTAAAGCAGCTTATGCTACCACACATCTACTTAGATAACAAGACTGCAGCGAGGGTACTGTAGTCTGGGTTTGTCTGTGTGTGTGTCTGTCTGTTACTCTCAATCTCACTTCTCGAATGTCTGTTCGTCTCACAAACGATACGACCTACTTAACGGGCAATGAAGGTCAGAATTTTCGAACGGTTTTCTCTGAAAATGCTCCGTTGCAAAGCTAGAGCGCTTCCACATTGTATGGCTAATGCCGGTAGTCGCCATTTTATCGCTGGCGGATAATGCGCATGCGCTTATATTTAGCAAAGGACCGGGTCCGCTTGCTCCTTCTATCTTGAAGGCACAAGAAGTCACAACGAATGGCGTGTATCGACTCTCGCGTGCTATCTACTACTGTAGCTGGCCCGTGTCAGACTCTCTGCGAGCTACTTCGCCGAGGGTTTGCACTTTAGTGCTTTTCATTGGGTCTGTCTCTCTGTCTGTCCGTGTGTCTGTCTGTTACTCTACATCTCACTTCACGGGTGTTTGTTCGTCTCACAAAGGATACGACCTACTTAACGGGCAATGAAGGTCAGAAATTTCGAACTGTTTTCTCTGAAAACGCTCCGTTGCAAGGCTAGAGCACGAAAAAGCCAATATGCAAATACACACGGCTTACTACGGCATGATCGATCCGCGTGCTCTGCATACCTCGGAGGCACCAGAAGATGCAACGCAGGGCGTGTATCGCCTCTCGCATGCTATCTAGTAGTGTAGTTAGCCTGCGTCAGACTGCGCGAGCTGGCAAGAGACCACGAGTAACAGCTAAAACTAAACCCAGTCCATCAATTAGTGGTACGGCGCATGCGTTTACTTACGCGTGCGCGTGACAGTGCGCCGAGGGTTTACACTTCAGTGCTTTTCATTGTCTCATAACTGTTGAGAACCACCAGTGGTCCATGTACTCCTTTTATGAATACCTTTTTATTACGTAGGTGTTGTCAATGTAGATACACACGTTACATGTACCCACATGGCTTCAAACTAGCACTCACCTGCCCGCCCACGGTGGGTAAATTACGGCGCGGACGGGTGCTAACGCCTAAAGCGGTCGCCCGGCTGGCGAGAGACACACTAGTGGAGTTGTAATAGCGAAGTTAAGTTGTAATATCGTGGTTTAGTTCGGTATGTAGACGTGAGCAGTGTGCTTTGTACTGTTTTGACAACCATGTGGAGGTATTTGGAAGGATTACAGGAACCTCCAACTAAAAAACCTAGACAGTCAGATGGAGACACTGTTTGTGATGATGTGTAATTGATTCTGTGCCTTCAATAAATGTTTTGGCTAGTGTGAAAGCTGTTGGGCTAGTAGAATTGAGAGCTATTGGCCAGTTGGGGGAAATGTTAGATTGCACCCTTGTACCCAGGATTGGCGGTCAATATGCAGCCCATAAAGCTAGCAACTGACAGATGAACATCTTGTGACAATAAATTTGCCAAATTAGTGATCGTTCCTGGTATTTGTCGCGGTTAACAGCGATGTATTGGACTGAAAAATATATATTATGTGTTTGTTAGAACACATGTGTCCGGCCCATCAATGCATCAGTGTTGTATTCTATTGCACAATCAGGGGACAAGAAAGGATATTGAGGAAGTCTAAGGTCCAATACGGTTTTGTACATCGAATTGCTTTGCTCATAATCAATTGTCATAACCAGGTGGTGTATTGGACTACCTGACAAGAGTACAAAAAGTCCATGGCACTTTAAAAACTTACTTTCTTAGCTTCTTCCAGACCTTGAGATGCGCAGTTAACCAGTTGCCGCATTGCACATACAAACATGTTGGCTTGTGGCTGTAGGAACATATTTTGTGTTTCCCCAAGAGCTTTGTTCTCCCAAGCACCACTGCGAAGTTCTCCTTCTTTCTTTGGTGATGTCAATTAGCTGTTCTTGTGTAGTTGTCTTGAAGCATACAGACCTACGCTCTTATCCTGATCAGTTGGAATGTAGATGTCTCCTCCTCCTCCACTGAATGGGCAATAGTATGTTCTCCCACCAGAATTTGTTGTTTTGTTCACTTTTGTTGTTTTGTTCACTAATGCTGCAGTTCTGCTACTTCCAGATGTTTTGCTCCCTAGTGGCTAGAAACACGAACACCATCAAGGTTGTACTCTTTGTTAATCTCCAGCTGTTGTACCTTGTCACCGTCATCGTCTATCTCGTAGGAATGCTCTTCATCATACAGGAAAGGAAATGATAAGCTTTTTTGAGGCACTGGTAGAGGTGTAACCTATATTTAGCCAACCACTAGCCATAGATATAGCGTAGATCGCCAATTATCGCACCCTTAAGGAACGGCGTCCACTACGCTGCGGAAAAGTTACGTACTTATTCCTAACGTCGTGCCCTGCGAGTTTACGTACTGTAGTACCTTCGTATCCAGTTTCCGAGTGGAAACTCCGTACGTAACTGTAGCGGTAGTGCGTCCAGCGCGCAAGGTAAAAAACCAGTTATCGCTACCCGGCACCAATTATCGCTTCGCATACAATATTGCGCATTCAATTATCGCCCGTCTCCGAACTTTGCCCTCTCCCGGTTCCCGTGAGCTAATGGTTTCTATTTCACGCCCGTCATGACATACTACACGTCCAATTCTACACAACGGTATGTTTTTAAGTCGGAAAATCTTCTCCTTTAATGACCAAAAATGTGCACAAACATCACTATTACAGCATCAACCGGAAAACATGGCATTACAAACAGATAGGACAGAACCTCTCCCTGCCATTTGAGTCTAAAATACAATCTTCGCCACACTCTTCATGTAGCCAGCGGCCACATGCACATTCAATCCATTCTTTTCCTGTGCGATCTTCTGAGTATAAAATGCTACAAACACAGCACATATCAGTGTTGATTTCAGGGTCATCACTTTCCATTTGGGAGAGCTTACACACTCTTTTCTTTGGAGGCATAGGTATGTCAGTGGCTTCATTCGAAACCTTTCTCTTCCCTGCTCCTTTCGCTTTCTCTTTCCTCTTTTCTGCTGCCTCCTTCACTTTGTTTGCTTTTGTTTCTGCCTTTCTTTGTCGTTCCTCGGCTTTCCGTTTCTGTTCCTCCTCCCTTTGCCGCTTTTTCTCTTCCCTTTCGGTTTTCTCCTTTCCTTTTCTCAGGCTGCTTCTTTTTTCGCTCTTTTTCTTCCACTTGTGCCAAAGCGTCGCACTAGCAGTAAACGGGCTGAGGAACCCTCTTTGGATGTGTAGGGCTTAGGGGGAAGTGTCAGGTACTTGGAAATAGAGCGCTCACTTGACAGCCCAGATGAAGATGAACGCCTTGGTTTTCCACACTCTGGGAGAGTGAGTGGTGGGACTCTGGTCTGCAGCACTGGGAGAGCGAGTGGTGGGAGGGTCTGCGGCACTGGGAGGGAGAGTGGTTGTGGCACTGGGAGAGTCTGCGGCACTCCATGCCTGAGAGAAGAGAGCACTGAACTGAAAACGGGTAATGACTCTCCCGGGGTTTTGCTGCAAGTATGAGTGACAAACATTTGACCAGTGAGACTTTAGTGGCCCAAAAACACCACAATCTAGGGGTTGTGCCTCATGTGTTGTGTGTGGGGGGAGACATAGCATGATGATATCGTGTTCCTTGGCTAGCCGCAACAGCTTGGGCTGATAATGAGTGCTGTGCCCGTCCAGTATCAGCAGCAAAGGCCTGGCTGAAACCGCATGGGGAACAAAGTGCTCACACAACCATGCCTCAAACAAATCAGAGTTAATCCACCCGTTGTCGCTGAGGCCATACTTCGTCCCTGGGAATTCACCCATGGTCCATGCAGCATTTAGTCGTTTTGCATCAAAGATGACCATGGGTGGGAGCGCATGCCCAGATGCACTAGCACATCCCACAATAGTTACTTGCCCCTTCCTACCAGATTGTCGATAACGGACCTTTTTAGTTCCCCTAGTGGTCACAATGTTGGGAGCACGAGGGTCGAACGGAATGCCACTCTCATCAACATTGTAAATCTGAGAGGGTTTTGAGTGAAGGTCAAACTCGGTCATGACATCGTTAAGCAAAGCAAAGTACTGCTTCATTGTGTCGGCATTGACGGCATCCATACGGACATGGGCGGTGGAGTCACCGCGTCGCAAAGAAAGGTCAGGCTGGCGCTGTAGAAATCTTTTCCACCATCCCGTTGAAAGCCTAGTCCCCTTCAACAAGCCTTTATCAGCAACTGCCGACTGAACAATGTGCATTACGTCTCTCCTGGTCTTCCCGTACCCTAAATTGGCACAAGATTTAAGAAAACTGCCAAGTTCTTTCTCTTCATCAAGACTGAGGTAAGGTCTTGGCCCTGGTTTAGTACCATGCACAACTCTTCCACTAATCCGATCCCGTAGCGTGCTAGGCGGCACCCCGTGCTCCTCTGCTGCCCGCTTAATCGCCATGCCATTCCTAACTGCACTCATTGCCGCAGCCATCTCTTCATCTGCCCATTGTTTACGCTTACTTTGCCTTCTTGACGTAAGGAGGACAGCGGGAGCAGACTCGCTCCTTCTCCTGCGACAAAAACTTCGCTTCCTTTTAGGCATTCCTTCCAACTGATCATCTGCAATAGAGAGGAGTGTAATTTTAAAGTTTTGGTGTACGTTTTCCAGCTCACCAGTAAGAATTATAGCCCTAGCTCACGGTTCGTCGGCGAGGAAGATGGCGTGGTCAGTGCGTATGCTCCGTACATCTCAGTAAATGTGGCACACTGCGCATGCCTACCGCTTTTACGCGCGGCAGGGTTCTGTCACTATAATTGGTACCGCGCGATAATTGGCGCTTTACGCTAGGTGTTCCCACTCCAATCCTTCTCCCCGCAAGAAGGTATGTAGGTGTTCCCACTCCAATCCTTCTCCCCGCAAGAAGGTATGTAGGTGTCCCCACTCCAATCCTTCTCCCCGCAAGAAGGTATGTAGGTGTCCCCACTCCAATCCTTCTCCCCGCAAGAAGGTATGTAGGTGTTCCCACTCCAATCCTTCTCCCCGCAAGAAGGTATGTAGGTGTCCCCCCTCCAATCCTTCTCCCCGCAGAGGTATGTAGGTGTCCCCACTCCAATCCTTCTCCCCGCAAGAAGGTATGTAGGTGTCCCCACTCCAATCCTTCTCCCCGCAAGAAGGTATGTAGGTGTTCCCACTCCAATCCTTCTCCCTGCAAGAAGGTACGTATGTAGGTGTTCCCACTCCAAATGCAAATGCAAGCGTGGAATAATTGTTTGTTGGCTGCAGAAACGGGCTTACACAAGTTGGGGCATTATAGTCATGATATCATGCACAAAATCGCCTGGGATAATTTCTCTGTTTTTTCTATTGCCTTTTCTTTGTCGGTGAGGCTGTAGAGGCACATAATGTATGCATGTAGCAAAAGGAAACTTCACAGTCATTTTTACACACAAGTCAAACCCTTTGGAAACCATTGGTATATATCTGCTTATATAGTATTAGCGCCTAGTATTATGACCCCCTTATAAATTCCTATTGACTTATGAAAGCTCTTAACACATAGTGTTAAGTGGCCACATAAATGCATTAGTTCAGTACAATAATGTGTTTAGCATCTCAGCATAAAATGCTGTATCATCACATAGTTACAAACCTGTGGGAGAGTAAGGTTTGTGTAATCTGTGGTGTGTCTATATACAGAACACCAAGCTCATCAAGGACGAGGTGCTCATTCTGATAGTGTTTGGTATGGTGGCTGTGGACCTCATCATTCTCTGCATCTACTTTGGTATGCCCAATGTGTACTGCATTCACACATAGTACACACCTTAGATTATTGACTGACTTGGACATGCTATCTCATGAGTACTGTCAATATCATGCTGTGTTTTGAAGCATGAATAAACCATACAGTTAATCGTTTTAAAACTTCTGTTGAGCATTTCATGCTAGAAACATTACCCTTTAGAAAATTGTAAGGGTGTTGTACTTTTGCATTCATAAATTAAAAAGCGCTAAAGTACAAACCCTCGGTGATGCGCGGTACCGCTAATTGATGGGCTGGGCTATTAGTGTATGCGTTTACTCGTGGTCTCCCACTAGAGTAGCTCACGGAGAGTCTGACACGGGCTAGCTATAGTAGTAGATAGCATGCGAGAGTTGATACGTGCCCTTAGTTGTGACTCCTTGTGCCTCCGAGGTACACAGAGCAAGTGGATCTGGTCGAGGTAAGCCAGTGCTAATTAGCAATTGGCTTGTTGACTTGGTTTTCACGCCATAACTTCTGAACGCGCCACTTTTACAAATATCGCCTATTTTAAAATTAAGCCAGTGTAGCTCTATACCCGCTGGTGTCGCTATTTTACCTGTTTGTTGCGCGTGCTGGCAGAAATCGTTGTAACAGACGGACAGACGAACAGACTGACAGAACGACTACTGTAACCCTCGCTGCGCATGCCTGCGCCGAGGGTTAACAACAGTCCAGCCAAGCAAGCTATCCAATATGTACCTATGTGGGATATATGTATGCAGAGAAGACCTCATACGGAGTGTATGTATGGTTCTTGTACAACGTTTGAATGGTGGGCGTGACCTCTGGAGCAGCTCAGTCTGCACATACGTGGGGGGACGTTGTGGGGTACTATACGTAGTGCACAGAGATTGTCCCTAGCTTTTCTAATTCTATTCTTCCTCATCCATAAGTTGAGTTGGGCCAACCTTTGTGAATCCAATAGACCTCAATCTTCTTGTGACATTCCTAAGTGTTACACCGACTCATGTAATGCGTACATATTCGGATAACATACGGAATAATCACGTTTATTCACACATAGTAACTATTTCTGAGACGCAGAATTGGTTGGGACCCACATCATTATGTGAGCTGGTTCCTAACTGTCCTGTTTAGCTCGCAGTTGACTTTGAGCACCTTGGCTTCTGTTGATTTGCTGTGCTTGCATTTGCCTTAAGGTGTATAGGTCTGCTATTCTAGCCAGAGTTTTAGCTAAGCAGGGGAGCTGGGGGTTTACCCTCTTTTTTTAATCCCCCCTTCATTTTTTTCTTTCCCCCTCCTTTCTCCCTGCTTTACAGAACTATACTTAGGCAAATATGTGTAATGGATGCATAGTATAGTCTTTTGGAAGTGAATGTGTGCCAAGTGGTCAGTCAATCCCTCCTCCTTTAATTGCTCCCTGGCTAAAACCATGCTAGCCTGTCCTATCCACGATAGAAGAGCCTAGCTCTGCACAATACAAGATGTGTAGCTAGAAAACAAATGGATGAAGGCTAAAGCTAAGTCAAAAACATGTTTATATTTCCTCATTGGTCAATGCACAATATGAAAAGCACTGAAGTGCAAACCCTCGGCGCATTATGACGCGCACGCGTGAGTAAACGCATGCGCTGTATCACTAATCGATGGGCGGGGTTTAGTTTTAGCTGTTACTCGTGGTCTCATTGCCCAGCTCGTGCAGAGTCGGACGCGGCTATTCCATTCCTAGATAGCATGCGAGAGGTGATATACGCCGCTGCGTGGCATCTTCTGCTGCCTCCTCCGAGGTACGCAGAACACGCGGATCGATCAGAGACCGCGGTAAGCCTCCCGTCGTTGTGTAATTGCTATCGGCTTTTTCTCGCGCACGTAGCTTTGCACGGAGCATTCAGAGAAAACCGCACATACATGAATAGTCTTTGATTGTTATTCTGACTTCATTGCCCTTCAGTAGGTGGTAGCTGTAGCGCTCAGCGAAATCGAACACTGGCACAGAGAAAAGAGCTAAACGAGAACGGAGATGACGCCATAACGGAGGAGGGAACCGAAGGACACGGTCAGGTAAAGTGCGACATGACTCCATGCACAAAAGAGGCGTTGAAGGACAAACAGGGGAAACTTCGTGGAACACAGACAACTCAAAGCCCAACTACATCAACCCGTTGCGCACATGCGCGCCGAGGGTTAATAAACAGTGTAGATGAGCACTACCCGAAACCACATGGCGGACATACGAACACAAGTTGTCAGTTCAAGTTTGTAAAATTGCTCTCAAACTATACCCACTGAGTGAGCAAGCAATAATTGTAGCCAAGATTGGCTTGTTTGGTCAGCCACTCAGTTCCTGGTGCTGTACATTAAAAAGTGTAGTGTAAACATACTCCAAGCAACGTATGAAGTCCTATCATAATGTACAGGCCAAGTGCAGGAGGAAATATTGTGTTGGTGACTTTGTGCAATTTGCAGGAAATGTCCTACACATGTTGGAATTTCCTGCACGTGTAAGAAGAATTGGAAATTTGTAGGAAACCTTTTCTACACCACCCTCTGATTTTTCTACATAATACTGCAGGAAGATTTGAGAAATAATGTTTCAAGGGCTACTAAATTAGTGAAAATCCAGAATATTATTTCCGTCACTTTTGAAAGTGAAGGCCATATTTTGTAATAAACACCCTCACTTGTAAAATGTTTTGTTTGGAGACTGTTGTATGGACCAAGCATTACCTAATTGGAAATGGGGTGGATTATCAGTTATCAACTTTGTGTGTGTGTGTGTGTACACAGGTGTGGAAGGTTGCAGAGGTAACCTGGAGGCTCGGAGAGTGAGGAATGCTGAGAACGAGGATGATGTTGAAGGGGTGAGTAAAATTGTTTACTTCGTCATTACGACAATTAATATTGCAAATGATTGTGTAACAATGTGTCACGTATCACAAACCAGATAATAATAATTGTGGCATGCATGTACAGGGTGAGTGACATTTGCCCTTTGTGTTGTATTGTGTATTCGAACCTCTACCGGCAGAGTTTGCCCTGGTAGCTCAGTTGATAGTGCACTCGCCTAGACTGCAGAATGCCGTGGGTTCAAATCCCACCCAGGGCAGCTCTTAGCCTGTAGTTGACTTGTTTTCAATGTCTTTGCCTTTAAACCTCATAGTTGGCATATGCAGTGTGAATGCCACTAGCTCATAAGACTATCAATCATGCAGGTCTCTGAATACTAGACTATTAATGAATATCTGCAGGTACGGCGGATTACCACTGAGTTTTACACCTACATCTGCAACTCCAACGGCCGTAAAATCTTCCTCGGAATTCTCTACGGCTACAAGTCCTTGTTACAGGTATACAACATATTTTGGGCTAGCAAAGCGAGCATTTATGTTTCGCGCGTATTTAAAATCACGTAAAGATTATGGTTTGTGCATGCACCTTGGCAGATATATATTTATGCATTCAGACGACTAAACAGGCTCGCTTTGCTCACCAGTTCTTAGCACTGTGTTGCTATTGTGGGCCACGACAATCACACGTTGTTGCAAATTTACTGAGAGTATGTTTTTGCTTGGAACTGACTATACCACAGTGGGAACATAATAATACATCCCCACAGTATTATACACACACATAGCCCCCCATATTCACTAAATTTACAGATAATCTGCTATATTATTAAGAAGTGTTAAGAAGTATATTCACCCTAGAATTAGTTATTCATACTACAGTGTTTGTCATCTCCAATACACTGTATGCCTTCCATCTGTAAGAGAAGGCCTGGAAACAGGGCCACCTCACCCCTTGTTACTAGTCATTGGTAATCCCTTTATTAACCCTCGGCGCGCATGCGCAGCGAGGGTTACTGTAGTTGGGTGTGTGTGTCTGTCTGTCTGTGTGTCTGTCTGTCTGTCTGTTACTCTCAATCTCACTTCTCGGGTGTTTGTTCGTCTCACAAAGGATACGACCTACTCAACGGGCAATGAAGGTCAGAAAATTTGTGGGGTTTTCTCTGAAAATGCTCTGTTGCAAAGCTAGAGCGCTTCCAGCATTGTAGGCTAATACCAGTAGTCGCCATTTTATCGCTGGCGGATAATGCACATGCGCTTATATTTAGCACAGGCCTACCTCTACCGGGTCCGCTTGCTCTGTCTATCTTGAAGGCACAAGAAGTCACAACGAATGGCGTGTATCGACTCTCGCGTGCTATGTATATACTACTGTAGCTAGCCCGTGTCAGACTCTCTGCGAGCTACTTCGCCGAGGGTTTGCACTTTAGTGCTTTTCATCTCACGCTGTAAAGATGTCTCGGTTGTTAAAATTGTCTGGGAATAGTGCTACTCACAGCACCTCTCGTTACTAGTCATTGTTCATTTCTTTACATATGTATCTCACAATCTTAGATTGTGTGGTGTTAGGCTACTCACAGCACTCCTTGCTACTAGTAATTCCCAACCCTGCAGATTCTCTCTCTGTTCCTGGCATTTGCCACACGACGAGTGAAGGTCAAAGGTCTCAACGACACCAAGGCCGTGGCGGGAGCAGTCTACGTGACCTCCATCACATTCACAGTTCTGTTTGTCTCCACGTACAGCGTGGTGGAGTACATCAACGTCTATGCCGCCATCTTCTCTGTGGCTTTGTTCGTTGGAACCTCTGCCATCCTTGTCCTCCTGTATATCCCCAAGGTCAGTGTTACTCTCGCTCTCAGGCACCTTTTTTACGTATACATTTAAAGAACTATGTCGCACTAGGTTTAGAATGAGCCACCTAGATTAAAGGCTGCATGGTGCTGAACTGTTATTATTGTGCATGTCGGGAAATGTATTACATGAGAGACTACAAAATGTTCTGCCGTGTGTCACATAGTGCAGTTGCTTTTGTTGAGCCATTCTTACTGAAGCTCGTAACACTTGGTGCTTGCAACTCAGCTACACAATTTTTACACATTGCAAATAGCACTCTACTAAATAAACATGTCGTGATTTGAAGAACACAACTTTAGGACTCTTAACTTCAGCACTACAAAACCTGATGCACCATGCTTGTGAATATGCTCCTGTTTTCCACTAAAGCAGGCAACAGTGCATGGACGACACGCATGGCGAAATGTCAGTCACTGAAGATGGTTTTAGACTGAACCAAAAGCTCTCACATCTTTTCATTTAATGTCCATGCTATACTCTCTTAACATTGAGGATGCCGGAGTTTACAACCGGATGTTAGCGCACTATATGTAAATTGTGTATTAATTTGTGTGTAGATGGTTTGTCCAGTGAGATAAATGAGGGAAAAGTTGTTCTGATCAATCTACATGCACCTACTATAGACATCGGACTAGGAAGCGCGAGAAAAAGCGATAGTAGTCGAATTGTATTCATAGCACATAGTGTGTGGAAGTAAATACCATGGCCAACTTAGCTGGAGTATACTATAGGTTTGATATTTAGTATTTGTGACCCTGTCCAATCCCTTTGAACCCAACAACTCACAAGAGCTACAATGCACAGTAGTTATCCATGTTCATTCCCCCCGCCCCCACCTGCAGATGGTGAGTCTATACCAGGATCCGGAGGGGCTGACGGTGTTCAAAACAGGAGTCACCATGGCAGCGGCCACGGCCAAGGCCTCTTCAGACCAGTCCACCATCGAGTCTCTCAGGAGAAGGATCAGGGAACTGGAGACCATTGTTTCTCAGAATGTGAGAACTAGTTTTTGTATACTTCTCTCATTGAAAGTGGAACAGTCGGCACAGAAGTTTATGTCATGGAGGAATATGGACTGCATTACTGTCATTTTCTTTTCTATTGACCAACATAATCACTGTACTGCTTCTTCTTCCAAGCCAAGCGTATATACAACTTCATATATAGTGTGTTCCATGATACTAATCAATTTTGGTGACAGCAATTCAAAAGTAAGACTCATCTCTCTCTCATATCTCTCTCTCCCTCTCCCTCTCTCTCCCCTTCCCTTCCCTATTTCCCTCCTTCCCCCCTCCCCCTGTGTGTTTCTGCCGAACTGTGACTGTGCGTCACACAGTCTGGTCGTCCGTCGTCATCAGCCTCGGCCCAGCACCTGGTCCCCCGTACACAGCACTCCCACCGTCTGTCCACTGGCTCAGACATCTCTCTGGAGATGAGTGGGGAGACCAGGGGCCACAAGACTATATGGGACGATGGAGACACACAAAAGAATGGCACCGACAACAAAGACACTGAACTCTAACTCTACATTGCATCCTTGTTTGAAAAGATGATCATTGTCTCATTGTCTTACAGTCATATCACGATCGCTGCTGCTTAAGGTATGTCCAGCTGCATTGGTGGATAGTGAGCGCAAGCAGTTCAATATTTCGCGTCTGTTTTGCACATCATGTAGAACATTGCTGTAGGGACAGTGTGTGCCCGATAGTTATAAACATCTAATATAAAATTCCTACAACTAGGTATATAGGCTCACTTCACTCGCCAAGAATGACGGACGAAGGTTATTCATGGTAGTTTCATTTTAAACCCATGTTACTTGTCATAATTGTGCATGCATATATAATTATAGCTAGTACAAACGATAAGGTACAATAATTGTTTTTGAGTATTAAACCACACATTCTTCAACTGTGTCCTGCGTCTGGCCTTGCGCTCCATATCCACCTACTATCACAATCTTGTCTGGTGATGGATTTGTTACCAGACATTCACTCCTACTGAAAGCCATTGACCCAATATTCACCCACTGTCTGTCAACCAGCTGGTGAATAGAGTTTGTTCGTGACCACCCTTGCTTGCCGCCAACAATTATCAGCTGTCCACAGAGAATGGCAGCTGTTGAGTATGCCACTTGTAGAGGAGGGAGGGGTGTCCATGATATGAGGTGTGATATTGACTGCGGTGTGATCGGTTTGTCACTGGATGGTAGAGCTTGAGGAGAGCACGAGTAGCCTCTGGCCTCAGCTCCGATCACATGTCACTACATTACCACACATTATGGCTGAAGGTATAGCGAGTGGTTGCGGTAGCTCTGTTAGTTTGTACCACTTTCTGCTTTTCACTTGAAGTAGTTCAACAGAAATTGTCCAAACACTCTTTTCTCCCCCAATCACAATGACATATTCACCATCAGTTGTACAAACTACAGCAGGAGGTGAGCGTGCAGTATTCATTGGAGGGTATTCTTTGACCCATTTCCTCTGTCGTAGTGTGAATATATAGTTTGTTGGTGTAACCAAACTTATCTATTCCCCCCACAGCGGTTATTTCTCCACCAATAGTGACTAGCCCAGAATTACGGTATGGACATGGAGGAAGCTCCTCCCATTTCTCTGTGCTGAATTCGTATTGGTAGATGGAGTTGGACCCATCTGGGGTAAAACATGCGATTTGGCTATCATTCGTTGAAGATGCCCTTGACATTCCTGTTGGTGCAGTCCTTTTCCGATGAAACTGCAGTGTTAGCTGAGGGAGAGATCATATAAAATCTTAAAGCTAGTGTTAGCTAAGTGCTGTCACGATTAATAATACAATCCAGAAAGAAATTCTTTATTTCCCGTGTACCCGCACAGGAACATTAGATACAAGTTATTTTTATACTGCGTACTTGTCTACACGTTACCATCTGCACCAACGCTTTTGAGCTTAAATTAGTTATGTGTAGTTTAGACATTGCTGTATCTGCTCATGACCAATTTTACTTGTACACATTTTGCTTAGTGGAAATTCAAAAAAGCCAGTATAGACAGAAGGTGAAAAATAGGAGAATCAGATTTTCAAAATGTAAAAGGCTTTCTGGTAGGAACTCTTTTCTCAGCCACTACTTAAGTTGTTGTGGTCCGTCCTATTCTATCTGTGGTAGAATCCATGCTCTGAAAGTTGCATGCTCTGTCTCATGCTTTATTCTTTGCTCATTGCAATATATAGGTGGACAAAAGTGAACAATGACAAATTGATTGTGTGCTAAGCTTGAGTATCCATGTAATATTTTAATATCAAATCATCATCTCTACATTGCAACATAATTATAGTCAAGCACCATCGGGTGAAGAATGCGATTGGAACTGTCATTGAGGCTCACAGTCTGTTGTGACTGCTTTTATTA
The DNA here is from genome assembly GCA_030341885.1 of Geodia barretti. Classification (NCBI taxonomy): domain Eukaryota; kingdom Metazoa; phylum Porifera; class Demospongiae; order Tetractinellida; family Geodiidae; genus Geodia; species Geodia barretti. Next base: position 41,835 of record CASHTH010003358.1, read on the forward strand.
GTATAAGTGCAAGAAAATTTCCTTTTTTTCGCAGGTCAGGGCATGCTTGAGAGTGAATGGCTATATAACTGCAGATGGTTAGCTTTGAAGTAAACAACCATACTTACATATCTAAGAAAACTTTCTTTTAAAGTGCAGAGGTAGGTTCCTCAATAGGGAGTGCCATTAGCTAGGTTGATTCAAGGGAGTTTTAAGGATCGGTGAATAGGGGCTGATAGTTATAACAACGAAAAACCCCAAGCATTTTTCTCTACCTGTTTCCTATTCAAACCTGCTAAATGTATATAGCAAGTTTGGAGAGCAAACTTTGTAGGCATGTGTATTACATCGTGCCCAAGACATTATTACATTTGTAAAAGAGCCCCAGGCACTTCTTCTTAACTTCTTGAACTTAACTGCATCATTAAAATAGGTATCGTCAACTCAAAGTCCAAGACCAACAAAGTGGTTTGGCAGAGCCTCATCGATATCTGTGCACTCAGAGATGCTGTCAGGAAACTGAAAGACACAACTGGGTGTATCAGATATCGACAAAGCCAGCCTAGATGATGCAGCACGTCGTATCATTGAATGTGTCAGTGATGTGACGTCGAGAGGGTAAAGAGCAAGTTTTATGCTCATGAACAACGTTTATGGGTATCGCAAGCAGTTCCCGGTGATACTGGCATTGGCCGTCACTGTGCACAAGTGCCAGGGTCTGTTGTTGGACTGTGCCATCATGGACCTGTCGGAGCAGGTGTTCTGTCCAGGTATGGCATACGTGGCACTGTCACGTGTGAAGCAGCTGGAGAACCTGCGTCGGATTGCATTCAAAGAGGAAGCAATCAAGGTCAGTGCCAAGTGTCTGCGGCAGGTACAATCCTGTGTCTGTGGATCTACAACGGCAGATCTGTGGAAATATAGGCCTGAATTTCATTGAATGTGTTCCAGGCGGACCTCACCTGCATGGAATCCATGGGAGGGGATGATGGCAACTGCTTGTTTCGTGTAAAAACAAAAGCTAACCATCTGCAGTTATATAGCCATTCACTCTCAAGCATGCCCTGACCTGCGAAAAAAAGGAAATTTTCTTGCACTTATACTAATAAAGCAGAGCCTCATCGGTATCTGTGCACTCAGAGATGCTCTCAGGAAACTGAAAGACATCAAATGGGTGTATGCAGATATCGACGAAGCCAGCCTAGATGATGCAGCACATCGTATCAATTTTCAGCAACAGGGTGTTAAAGTTGTCAATATTTTCCTGAGCAAAACTAGGCGAGTGCAAAATGACAAACAGTTTTTTCGTAACATTCTGAGCATGTTTTTGACTTGTCATGTTACCTTGTTGGAATGTGAGCGCTTTGTCCAAAAAATGTAGTTTTGTCGTATGTTTGGGACCATCTTACGCAACACCTCTAGCAGGTGGCATTATTATGCTCTGGGAAAGAAACGATTATACTAGTAGGCAAAAGCAGGCCTTTTTGGCGAGCGGGAGTGAAAACACAAAGACTGTGTATGCACACGAGCCATCCTATATACCCTATTTACAACTTGCACCTTCAAACTATGGAAATTCGAAAGGCTACATAGGTATGGCCTCAGTCAGCAGCGAATGCAGCCGAATGTCCTTCTCTTCACGTAATCCAAATGCATGCACAATTTAATTGTATGTCCGAAGTATAAGAGTAATCAGATCACTATGTTAGCTCGTTCCCGCTCGTCAAAAACTATAGATTGCCTAGGTATATTATATAAGGGTGAGATCTAGCTGAGAAAAATTAGCTGTCTCTGTTACAACCCATCAGCCACAACCCCTCAGCTCCTAATTTAGAGTCTAGGCCCATTATGGCTGTTTTGTTGTAAAGTTAGTTGGCATTGAAAGTGCTTTGCTCGTAAATGTGTAACTATGCACTTACATTATAATCGTACCATTTTTTGTGCTACAGCATTAAATTTTAATTAACCTTCACATCACATCTAAACGTCGAGACAATGAGACATGCATGTCTTCTAAGCTAAAGTTCATACCCTCTTTGGATTAGCTGGCTGTGATGTGTAATGATTTGTGGCTGTTGCTAGGTGACCGGTCTGGGCCTGAGAATAGAAGGTGGATTTACAAAGAATATTTACTGGCCATGAATAACGACCGTTGATCTTTGAGCTTCAGAGTCTCTCAGCTGAAGGGCCTTTTGAAAGTCAGCCACTAGAGCCTCACTGCATCGCAGCTGTTCCTCATGCAGTCAAGAGAACTCTGGTCACAACATAACACAAAACTAATTAACCCTCACCTTTTGTCTAAGCTTTTGCCGAGTTTCAGCTAACTCTGCTCCCTTCCTTGTCAGCTGTGCCTCCTACAGTCATGCATCAAGGCATGACACTTCATTGTTAAAATGCCAAAGCATAAGGTTTATGCTTTTTGTTTGTGCTCTTGCCAGTGCTTTGACAAGCTGTGTTTCCTAAGACAATGTCCTTTGACCTTGGCAAAAATATTTTATGTTATAATATACCTTTTGCCTCAGTTGCTGGTGAGCCTTTAGAAGATCCCTCTCGTTTCCCTACACATTATTAAGGGGAACCTTCTCTCAAATCATAAAAGATAAAATCCAGTAAAACGTGTGTGTGTGTGTGTGGATCAAAACACTGCAAGTTCCTTGTTCGTCAATACAGCAAAGACTTTGACCATACATATTCATGTACAAGAGGCAACTTGTGTTCTTCAACATACATAGCTATAATGCAATGCACCTGGTTGCTAGAGTGAAGCTTCTGCACACTGAACTTGAGATTTTCGATCTCCTAATGATAAAAACATATCAAAACACCATTGTTATGACAGAGTTCCTTGCCTTTTTCTTCAACTCCAGCTCTGTATGTATCTCCTGCAACCGAGACTGCAAACCACTCTCCAAACTCTGCATGCAATGGTTTAGTGTTCAAACAATGAAAAATACACACACACTACCTCACTTCACTTCCAGGCTTGTTTTGAAGATTTTGCAACAACTCAAGTTTGTTCATGCTTGCATGCCCGTCTCTCACTTCAATTCTTGCCTCTTCTAGCAGGTGTAGAACCTCACTAATACATGGTCGGTCTTCAGGAAAATTCAGACAACCCTCGATCATCCTGAGAAGAGGATGTTTTTCACGTAGCTGATTGTAGATCATTCTCATATACCTCTCTCGTCGCTCTAGCTCAGATCTAGCTGGTAAGCGGCCACCTTTTTTGTAAGCAGTAGGCAGCAAATTACTTGGAAAGGTTTGGGAGAGTGTGAGAATGGACACGACGCCAAAGGAGAAGACATCAATACTAGCATCGTATCTTGCTTTAGACTTTTTTCCTTCCCCATCATTATCTTTCTCCTCTTCGGGCTTGTCTTCCATGGCTTCTGGGGGCATGTATATTATGGCCCCAGGTCCCTTTGTCATGGTGGCAGCTCTCATACGAGGCAGGATACGAGCCACGCCCAAGTCCGCTATCTTCGCTACCATCCCAGAGTTCACGAGAACGTTTCTGGCCGATAAGCCGCGATGTGCGACGGGCGGCGTTTGTTCGTGGAGGTAGGCTAGGCCGCACGCTACATTATGCAAGATTGAATATTTCAGGCTCAGGGGGAAGAAGGGCTTTGGCGCGTCCGGTGAGGGAGGACTTTCTGGGTCTAGCAAGTCATGAAGGCTCGTCATTAATCGCTCCATAACGAGAGCTGGGAGTCTCGAGTTGGGGAAGAAGGCAATTCCCAGAAACTGGACGATATTTGGGTGGCGAAGAGAGCTCATTAGCTCGCATTCCCCGACGAACTGTACCGTAGCTCGTCGGATCTCGGTAGCGGGGATTTCAGAGCGGTCCAGGAACAGCTCGTGGATCTTTTTAGCGGCGCAGATGGCTCCGGGAGGAATGGCCACCTCACCCACGCTACCGTATGCTCCAGCGGAAATTCTGACACCCGTCGGTCGGACGTTGGAGAGCACGAATGGCTTCAGTTGGGGGAACTCGCTGAAAAGGGAATAAATTTTTATGGGTAGGTTGTCGAGCTTTCTGCAACGGTTATTACTGCGTGACGGCGTCAAGATGACGAGAGGGGGTGTAGCTAGCCAGATATCTGCGGTTGAAATCGCGCAATTTGATTGGTGCTCGGATTGGTCCTTGCTCGCAATTTGATTGGCTAATGCCAGTGCCATGCTTTGTGTAAATCTCGCACATGCACAGTGGTCCGCTAACTAGGAGTCCTCAGCGGTGCGTGTGCAGCTGCACCGAAATTGAATTGGGCCCAGGCGTTGACGCCGCGTCTTCGATGGTAGAAGGCCTTTAGTAGTAGTGTACTAGCTGCGCTCTAACGCCGACAGCTCTCTAGAACGCGTAGTTTCCTGGACTCGACATCAGAATTGACGCAATTAGTGCTCCCGGGAGAAAACATCGCGCGACCGCCCCTTTTTTGTGTGCGTTCGCGCGCGTAGTTACCCAATCGCTTTTCTCGCCACTCCTAACCGCACCACTTTTTGGATCGGCATGGGAGTAACCTTTCTTTCTTCCATCTCTGCAAACATAGGAGGGGAGTCTGAGCCAGCTGTGAACTCTTGGATGCAATTAGTCGTTGCGCTCCTGCTCGCGCACTGGCCTAACTACAAGCCCTTCGATCGAATTCCGGCGAGTTGTCCGCGTAACGAAAAGTAGTCTGTGGCTGCTGATGCGTTCAATCCGTGCATGCGCCATTGATCACTTATAAATATTATGCAGCATATGTATAATAGGATGTCCTTTAGTTATTACACTAAGAAACGGCCACTTTAGTTTGTTTTTTCTGCCCTTCACATGTTTGTAATGGTCTTTTTTACATCCATCCTGTCTGCGATCCATCTCAATTCGCCCTCTTGCGTAAAATATACAAACTCTTCGTCTTCACAGTATCCCGGCAGATACTGCAGAAGTTGTTGCGCCGATACCGACACATAACTCTTGCAAAAAGGCAACCCCGCGCCGCAAGTGTCAACAAGGACCCTTATCCGGTTTATTTTTGCTATCTTGTACTCCATCGTGTAATCGAGCTTGTAGCGCACCCTGTAAGAGGTCATCCTCACGATCACTTTCTTTCCCGGAGCGATTTTGACCGTCTCTTCGTGGTGAGACTGCAACTCAACCCTGTTTTCTTTTTTCTGCTCGTTCACGAGTGTCGTGGAACGCTGCCGCTGAAAGTTCAACCCGAAGCCCGCGCTGGCACTTACACCGACCTGGGGCAGTCCGAACTGCAAACCAACGTTCGTGTTGGCACCCCATTGAACTCCTTTTGTGACGCTCTCTTGGTAGTTGTGTCCTTCGGTGTTCTCGACGCTATTAACGATTTTGACAGTCGAGCTGTCTTCGCCACCTTCAGCATTGCAGTAAATTTTTTCGTTGACGTCCACGATGTTTTTACTAATTTCGATAGGGTCACGAGGGTTTATGTTTCTTGCATCTTTGAACAAAGTTGATACAAACGAATTTTTTCCCTGCTGGTTTATTAGGGAAGGCACTATGCGGGCACGATTCCCGAATTGCTCTCGTACGGTCCTCAGCATCAGGTTATCCCACTCTATAGTTTCGCTCTTCGTTTGGCGCTGTACCTGCGCCGTGTTCATTCTTCTAGCCATCTTCTCCGCGGGTAGCTAGTTACGTGAACTGCTGGAGGATCAAATCGCACCCCTTTTTGGAGGGGGGCGCAGAGGTCACGTAAAGCAACTGGCATGCCCCAAGGGAGCTTTTATCGCCATGTTTCTCCAAATACCACTATATATCAGTACACACCCCTTTTGTTAGGACAATGTGGGCTACAGTTTATACAGAAGGTGGGAGAACAATAGCTACACATCCGATAGCTCTACTCTCTTTTACGGCAGAATATCTTACTTTCTGCGTCAACTTAGTCCTACTATAGTTGCCACCAAACGCTCAGTATGACAACCACAAACTAACCTAAAGTGGTTGCGTGGTTGCTTACGCACAAACATTGAACCGCGCATGCGGTGAAGCGGTTGGGTTTGAAGCCACGCTTGAAGAAGAAAAGCACTAATGCCTGATGTCAATGGCTCTGATCAGTAACTTAACAAGGAAAGCCAGCGACAGAAACACCATGCAGCACCAGCTCCAAATACGACTGGAACGCCCCAATCTTCCCCTATCACTGAAATAAACAAGCTACGTATTATAGTAGTTATCAAACTAGCTAGCTACACCCCTTATGTTCTGGCTGTTAATACAGCATATTGACAAGCAATGATTGTGGTAAGATAAGTGGCCACCGTCAATCATCCATGTATAGTCCCCCGCTAGGTACGAAAGTAGTTCTCCCGCGAAAACGCACTGGACGCACACCTAGTGTCTGAATACGGCGCAGATGCAGACGAAAACCACAAATTTCGTGTGCCTCAACACTTTTCAATCAGTACATAAGTACACCCCAATATGCTTCTAAGTTATATAGACTAGGAACAGCCTATCGTTGAAGTCTATACTTCGTTAGTTTAGGCGTCGACTATTGTCTTGTTTACCACCATACGGTCGGCAATCCACCGAAGTTCCCCTTCTTGGTAAAAGTAGACGAACTCTTCATCCTCGCCATAGCCTGGAAGTGGCTGTAACAGTTGAGATGCAGATACAAACACCGAGCTATAATGGAATCCTACACCGCACAAATCCATGCGAACGACAACGCCGTCCGTCTTAGCAATCTTGTACTCCATGATGTAGTCAAGCTTATACCGTACCCTATATGCAGTCATTCGGAGAGTGGCTTTCTTTCCTGGTGGAATCGACAATGTTTCCTCGTGATGCGACTGCTGCTGGTTTTTCTGCTGCAGGGTTTTCTCCTGAGTTACCGAGTAGAACCCTTGAGCGCTCATAGTTTCCTCCAATCTTGCCTTTAAATCCGACTCCCACTTGAGGAAGCCCAAACTGCAGACCAACGTTTGCGTCCACACCCCATTTTATTCCCTTCGTCGTTGTTTCACTGTAGCGTCGGCCTTCTGTGTTCTCCTGTTTGTTTACGATTATGACGGTCGTTTCGTCCTCGTCACCACCAGCGTTGGTATAGACTTTCTCGTTGACGTCAACGGGGTTTGCACTGATTTCCTTGGGTTCTTTCTCATCTATACTTCTTGCACTTGAGAAGACACGCTTAAAGAAAGCAGCCTTGGAGTTGAGCGTGATAGGGGAGTTCAGCATGGGTCGCCCCCGAATCCCGTAGTGTTCCCTCGCAGCTCGTCGTAGAAGATCATCCCACTGCATTGTCTCGTCTCTCTTACCCGCCACGTCATACAAACTGACGGCCATCTTCGTTTGAACTGCAGAAGTTGGGTAAGCTTAGCTACAAATCAACGAGCAGTTATCGCGACCGACTGGGCGGCAGTCCAATTAAATTGGCGGAGATTTCAACTGGCGGATGCATTTCCGCAAACGCGGCGATGCAAAGCGCTAAGACGTTGCTACGCGCTTAAAAGCTCCGAAGAACACTCTCACATACATGACAAACGATGCCTTTACGACCATAACATGCCAGGGTGGTTTATTTGTGGGTATATACAAGAATGTAAAATAAGATATGTATCTGCATTTAACCACTTGAACGCTGAAATGTGTGCACAGTTTTAGCTCTTTCCAACTGAAGCGACCAACAGACCCCTCAATCACAATGAGGTATTCGCCATCAGATGTAGTAACAACAGCAGGTGAGGAACGTGCAGTGTTCATTGGAGGGTATTTCTCCCTCTGTCGTATTGTGTATAGTTTGTTAATATTATAACGAGATCCATCCTCTCCCCCCACAGCAGTTAGTTCCTTGTCAATAAAGATTAGAATAGTCCAGAGTTCTGATATGGACATGAAGGAAGTTTGTTAGTATGACGAAATCCATCATATCCCACTACAGCAGTCAATAATAACTAGTCTAGAGTTCAGATATGGACATGAAGGAAGTTCCTCCCATTTCTCTGTACTACATTCATATTGGAAGACTGAGTTGGAGTCCTGTTGGGTGAAGTATGCAAATCGACCATCAGTTGTTGCAGATCCTCTCCTCATTCCACATGGTGCTGTCTTCTTACGATGACACTGCATAGTTAGCTGAGGGGAGATCACATGACATGTAATGACATCATAATCATAAAGTCTGGACCTCAGAATGTAACACTATGGCTGCATACATGTGTACAGTTTGTACATGTGTCATGCAAATTGATGGGGCGTAATAATAATTATTTTATTACAGGCTATATAGGCAGCTAGTTTACAGGCTCACAATTCACACCCTCCATACATTATCTAAGGGAGAGAAAACAAGTGCGCGACTTCTCTCTATCTCTTATGCGTGGCATGACCAGCCTTGCGCATGGCAAAGTTCATCTCTTTCAGTGGCTGATAGGAGTCTATGCTAATGGATACTCGTGTTCTCTTGCAGCGCTACCATCCAGTGATCAACCAATCACATCACCTCTCACCCTATCCTGGAAACCTCCTAGTGGGTGGAGATATAGTTGAAGAATGTGTTGTTGTATAGTTTCATGCACTTTTTGTGCCAATTATATCTCATAATACACAACATTTCAACTCTCAAAACAGTTGGAGACATTGTGTGTGTGTCACTGTTTTTTGTACAAGAATGATGTAATGATGATGTAATGTCTATTTCATTTTGGCCATGAGATCGTTCATGTCAAGCGAGACAGCAATTCTCTTGCGGTTCACAGCAGGTGCTGCAAAACAGATCCTGTCGGGAACAAAGTTAATGGTAAATTGCTTACAATGACACATGCATGTGTGACGGGTACTGCTGTACCAAAATGTTAACTACATGAAGTGTGAAAACTTGTCGAAGCTATAGGTGTTGGTTGGAGGTATTAAGCTGGGATAATTTCCGTTACAATGACAAAGTGTTCTCAGTGTTCTCATAAACATTTCAAGGATGAAATGAACCATTTTTGGCAAAATTAACCCTTTTTTCATTGGGCTGTCTTACTTCACATGTCAGAGATCCTCACACAATACCTATATACTATAATTTGAGGCCGTAACTCACATTTTGAATTGCTTGTCTGGACCTGTTTAGAGTGTTGGCTGATTGCATTGAATAGCTGCACCACTGGATGAGGGAGGGAGGGAGAGATATATGAGAATTAGCAAAGGTTTGTTTGTGTAATTATGCAATTGAAAGCAAGGAGGCAAAAAGAGAAAGAAGCTGAATAAAACAGTGGTTTAGGCTTGGCATGCACGTGCAGTGAAGGTGGTACTGCATGTGTGTTTGTGTGTTTGTATGTATACGTTAGTCTACAAATGGAAGGTTTGAAGAGAGGTTTTCTGGCTGTGTATGTATAACAGGCGTTTCTAAAGTACACACTGGACACATTTGGGAGCTTTTCAGTTGGCAAAATAACGACTTCAACATCGAAAAAAAGCTACATTATTGACCCACAGCCAAGATTTTTCTTTATTTTCTATTGTGCAACTACATCTAACGAGTAGGGTTTCACTCACCACCAATAGTTGCTATCTTCTGGAGTCTGCGTTCATAGTCAAGCGTCGATGCATCTGGTAACTGTCGGCAACTGGCCACGACATCACCAGCAGTACTGACGACATCATCATCATCAGAACTGGGGGAAACCTCTCCGTCCTCTTATCCAGAGTCTGCGATTCTAACACATGCAATTTGTGGAATTCTAGGTTTCTAAGAAGTCTTTTACAATCTGAAAGTTTGCAACAAGTGAGGGTCTGTTTTTACAACAGACTTAGTTTCAAACAATTATCTTTACAGTATTCTTTGGTGTATGATACAGTGGAACCTCCGAATAAAGGACATGTTGGCACCAGGCATTTTGTCCCTCTTAGGGAAGTTTTTTTCTCTTTTGAAAAGTGAACAAACGTTTGGGACCTATAAGTGTGTCCTTTATTGTATATTAACAGTGTACTTTATTGGAGGTTATACTGTAAAGTGGTGGTCACTTACATTTGCTGGTGTCTTCTTCTCTTCCTCACTGGTGGACTCCTTCCATCTCTCTTCCCCATCTTCCACCTAACCTTCTCCTGCTGCTGCTGAGGAAACGTTGATACACAAAGCCTCTCTCCAGTAATACAGTATAAAGAACCCTCCGAATAAGTGACACCTCTTTATAAAGGACACTTACTTCTACCCCATATTAATACATTAGTGTACTATTACCACCGAATAACTACACTTCCAAAGGGGTTTCTATTCACGTGACCTGTGCTTAAGGTGTTTCGTACGTGGATCACGTGAGATTTGACCCGTGCCATCCCTACGTAGAGCATCAGTAGATAAAACCTCAGTGAAAAAAGTGTGATAGCTACACCATCATATTTTTACACAATTATAAGTGCACAATACCTTACTATTTATTACAACACCCGCGAAACAAGAAATTCCACAACAAAAAACAAAAACCTCAACGAAACAATTATACGTTGTCCACAATACACAAACTAAATCCTGCAAGAAACAGAAAATAGAATGTAAGTTTTTCGATAAAAATAAATAGACCAACCTTTTTCTCAGTCTCCATCGTCTGATCTTTGATTCGGAACTGAAACTGTTTGAAAAAGAAAACTATGACGCTACAACAGGCAGCATGTGAAAATTTTGAAATACTTTCGGATAAAAATAAGCGCGTAATCCTGGAGCATGCGCAGTTTGACGACGTACGGTCGTAGATAATTGGCGAGCGGGAGCGAGCTAAGCTAGTGGTATATACGAACGGCGCGGGTTTATTTATCTACGACCGTACGTCGTCAAACTGCGCATGCTCGAGGATTACGCGCTTCTTTTTATCCGAAAGGATTTCTAAATTTTCACATGCTGCCTGCCTGTATACATGTGTATGTAGCTCCGTACTCTCGCAATCATGGGATCAGTCCAGAGAAGATACCCTTCGTCGTCGAAGAGAGAGGAGAGAGAACGTCGTGCCCGTGAGACTCCTGAGCTGAAAGAGGCTCGTCTGTATCAGCGTCGCTTGCGTGATACGGAACGCACTTATTTTCATTTTTATACGCTGCCTACTGTGCCTCATCAGAGGTTCCACTGTATAAAGCATCATTTGCTAACTCCACGACATACCCACTCTCTTTCCTTTCTCAGCATCCACTGCAGTATATCAAGTGTCATTTGCAGCAACCATTGCCTAATATTCGAGACTGCAATGGCTTCTCATTTCGGAGACAATGGAAACCTTGCTATCAATGTCGCAATCTACAAGACATTGTATTATTGACACACCCCTGACATCTGTAGTCATAGTAACTTATGCACCATGCTCGTATATACAGTTTCATTATGTCTGTTAAATTATTTTACTGTAGTTGTTGTGTACGTGTGTAGCGGTAGTGTACTTATGCGCATGCGTACCCAACGTTCACAGGGGGAGGGCGGAGCCTCGGGACCAGGGGGGCGTGGCATGTAAGGTAAACACAAACTGCCAGAACCGATCAGCTTTTCTCTCCACGGATGGCGGAAGGTTGGTATTTTTAGAGGGTGAATAAGAAAAGGTGATAATGCAGTTGCTCGCGCAGTCCCAGCTGGCGATGAGACGCTAACTCCAGACGATGCCGCGGACGTGCTGGAGGAGCTACTGCCTGCGCAGAACAAGTCCTACGAGCTGGGGCTCAAGTTGAAACTGCCGCAACACGTCGTGGAGGCCATCCACGCCAAGGACGTTACGGCTGATCAATACCTTCTTAGAATTTTTATCAAGTTCCTGCAGCAAGTAAACCCCAGACCGACATGGAGAGTCATTGTAGAGGCCCTGAAAGCTCCTGCGGTGAACCTACCAGGTCTGGCTGCGAGGGTGGAAGCAACTCATTTCCCTGACTCTACCGCAACACGTGATGTGGTACCTGAGACTACTACTGGTATGTTACGATCAGCTCCACTTGTACTAGTTCTCTGACTGGTTAGCTGGTAATGTCTCAACTCTCTCAGACACAACAGAGTCTGCAGCCAACACTACTGCTGGTGATGATGATGAGGTCAAATCAAAGCCATGTTCTCAACTGAACCCTGCTAATAGTGAGAGTAAACTGTACCTTGGGTTGTAGTTGTATGTGTAACTCATCTAATAGTTACGGCAGTGGAGACTGAAATCAAAAGCCTTCACGAGAGGTTCAACGCTCTAAAGGACCTTGCAATCCAAGGCCTACAGAAGTGCTGTATTGCTGTCCTAACAGTAGTCTACATTCTCACCAACATTCGGACACACCAACATCGATTATTTCTCAAAGAGAATCACAACGCTCTTCGGCAATGTGAAGACCATCTTCATCTGTTTGGATCTCTCAACTTCTACTGGAACTACCTCGCACCTGATCTGCTCGACCACCTGATCGGAGAACTGACTAAGAAACATGAGGATTTCAACACGACTGCTAGTGAGATGACTGCCTACAAGAAGGATCTGGAAGAGTTTAAAAAGCGTACGGCATTGGTTCTGTTCTGTGAGGCTGACCCTCGGCCGCTCGATGACGATCCTCCACCTGGCTTCAGAAAGATGGTAGTCAAGTTTGACTGGCCCCGAACTGCAACACTGGAAGATGTGGAGAAGTTCAGGAGACGATATGCCAGCAGCTACGACCTTCAGACATGTGCCATGATGTTAAACAGCATTGGGACTGGATCTTTCACCGTCACTTGGTTCGTACCTGTCTCAGTGGTGGAGATGTTAAGGAAGAAGAGAGCATTGGCTGTCTTCAAGGAGTTCAGTGTCACTAGACTAGACATCCACACCTCAACACAGATTTGTGTCTACCAAATCCCTCCTCAGAGACCAGTAAGTAGGTTGTCTTGAGCCTGGCTCACATTACTTCGCTTGAGCCTGTGACACGAAGTTTTGCAACGAGCAGATAACCGAAAAGGTTTTTTTCAGTCCCTGCAATTTTTATTCACACGTCACGAAAGGCCAAGCGATTTGCGTCATAGTATATTCACAACTGTTCTGTGACTTTGCTTTGCATTGCATTGTGTGGTCCTACGATGCAGACATCAGAGTCTTTTCTCTATGCAGGTAGCTCCATCCTCAACCAGTGACAGCTCCGCAATTGCTAAGTCTAATGCTGCCAACAAAGGTAGTAAACTTTGGTCCATATTTGGTAAATATTAAAAATTCACCACTCTTTTAACACCACCAACCAAAACCCCACAAACAAAAACCAACCAAAACAAAACACCCCACCCCCACCACACAACAAACCAAACCCAACAAAACAAAAAAAACCCAACCAACCCCAACACCAAACAACCAAAACAAAACCCCCAACACCACAGATAAAAGAGACAACACCAAGCCAAGGTCAAAGTAGTCAGTCGATGAAAACAAGGAAAGAAGTATCCTTTGCATTGACGACGCCAAACAAAACAACACAACCACACCCCCAACAACCAAACAAACACCACCACAAAAAAAACCCAAACCACCAACCAACACACCACCAAAAACAAAACAACAAAAACCACCCCACCCCACCACCCACCACCCCCCAAAAACAAAAAACACCCCCCACACCCCCCCCCCCACACCAAAACCACCAAACCCCACACCCCCACACTCTGGGTCTTCCTGCTGACTCCTTTCATGTGGTGCCTCCTCTCTCACAGTCAGATGATTCTTCTCTGTCCAGTGACAATGGGTCTCTGCGTTCCTATCCTGCACCTCACATCCATGCTGTGGTAATCATATCTCAGAGGAAGCTGCCAGCAGATACAGAGAGATTGAGGGGCATGTCCGCTGTGCAATAAGGAAGATTGAGCACAATGTTGAATAAAGGCTTACAGCGTCAAGTGAACTCACTGCGTGTGTCTGTCGCCACGAAGCACAGGGGGTGTGGCTGGCAAGGGAGAGCGCTGGCTGCCTTTCACCATCACGTCAACTCTTGTCCAATGAGAACGGTCCTCCCATGACTGAGCTAGGGAAACTGCCAGTGTTAGTCAATGATGGGTTCTGTCGGAGGTTTGGATTATGTCATAATTCCCTACAGATACAGAGAGCCTGGAGCCTTCCCTAGTTTGTCTGGAGCCATTTCTCTGCACTCTTCTGCCTCTGGAACTATTTTACGAGTGAATAAGGTAATTTCTACAGCCAGTCCATTTTCAGGTCCCAGGTTTTAGTTGAGAATGACACGAAGGTTATTGTGTGTCTATCCATTACACAGCTAAGACACACAAAGCTACATGACACCATCCCTATATCATTGTCTGATCATTTTTTGCGTGTTAAGCTGTTTGATATCCATTTTCATTCATTGGCTATGAATCGTATTCGTGAATAATGTTTTTTTTTTCATATCCAACTGCTGTACCACATTCCTTACTACCTGCATTTATACGACGAAAGGTATGCAACATTAATGTTGCTTGTACCATCTGTGTTGTAAGGCTTTTAAGAACTAACTAACCTAACAATCCTTTATTCATTCGCTATGAATCATATCCGTGAATATTGCTCTGTGTTTCCACCCTCTTTTACATCGGCTCCCGCTCGATGCCAGAAGAGGGCACGGCTCTCTATAGTGGTAGAACCAGGAGCCCACGGGGCTAGCTACTCGGAAGAGGCCACGGGCCTTATAAATGAGTCTGACGAAGGCTTGGTTCACGGCCTTCCGATGTCCCCCCAGGCCACTAATTCCCCAAATAACTAAATTAAGAACAGGGAACCATTTGAGGTATAACTATATCAGCCACAGTTAAGATGTAAATAACTGAGTGCAGGTGTTAAATACAGTTTACATAGGCATAGGTAAACATAGTTAACACATGCACAAAGAAGGGTGGGGCTCAGGTGCTGCAGCCTGAAAAGGGGTAAGCTCTACTGAAAAGACCAGTCTGCGCACACACGGGAGCACACTAGGCAAACTTCAAGCTACCCACCCCCCCTCCCCTTCCAAGCTTATGGTTCACATGGGCTAAAGGCATGGGGAATTAGTGGCCTGGGGGGACATCGGAAGTGCCGTGAACCAAGCCTTCGTCAGACTCATTTATAAGGCCGTGGCTCTTCCGAGTAGCTAGCCCCGTGGGCTCCTGGTTCTACCACTATAGAGAGCCGTGCCCTCTTCTGGCATCGAGCGGGAGCCGATGTCTTCCCCCAAGTTCAGCCTGCTACCCTAGCAACAGCTGTACCCCATGCCATATCACACCTGTAGTTTAAACCAAGAAATG